>CAJNOL010002242.1:0-31638 GCA_905250125.1 Rotaria sordida | reverse complement strand
AGTGCACTAACTATTAATTGAGTTACAGGTAATGAGCCAATCTGTTTTTCAACTAATTTAAATGCACTTGATAATGGATTATTTATATCAAAGTGCGAAAGATCTACACTGAAATTAAGTGCTCGACTTAAGATTTCTTTTTCTTTTCCTTTTAGTAATGCATTCTCACCACCAAATAATTGCAAAAAATTATTTACTGTTTTTACATTCATTATTTGTTTGAAATCACCCGATATTAAAGCTGTAGCCGTATCAGTATTTTCCATGATTGTTTTAACACATTTCAAACTATTTCCATTTACACCAGCTACTTGTAGTGCAGCTAAGGCAACATTTTTCAAAGAATCAAGATTAATTCCATTTGTAGCTAATTCATGGACAGTTTTAACACCAAAACCAATAATATTAATTGTTTGTGTTGACATAAGTGGTGTAACAAATCGATCTAGCATTCCAAGGCCAAACAATTGTGTACCATAGGAAACAATTTTATTCTTTAAATAATCAGATATACTAAAATCATCTGTAATCTTTGTAACTGGAAAGAAAGAGAATAAAATAATGTAAGAGAATTAGAAGTAAGAACATAATAAGACTTTATTCTATACTTACAAACAGCTGTAAAAACATCAACCAAACCTTGTCCGATCATAGATGTGCCAAATTTCACATGTCCATAATAACATAATATAGCACCTCCAACCACTTGCGCAATGCCTATAATAAAGACAAATAGAGTTTTCCACCAAGAACGTTTTGCTGTTATTGCAAATTGATAACGAAATTGTAATCCTTCGAAAGCCCATTCCATTCGTTCATCTTCAAGTTCAGCCATAAGATGTGCATATTTAGTAGATTTCAATTGTTCTTCTACTGCTTCTTTCCAATATTCAATTTTACATTCAATTTCATGTTTGTCAGAATCAAATTTCTTTAATTGATCTTTTGCACCTTGAATATATGCTTTGACAATATTTAGAAAGAGAATTTCAGCTAAAGAACGTGGTTGTTGTTGTTCTTTCTTATTCTCATCAGATGGTTGTACGGCATTGAATATATTTAACATTTCACGATAATGCATTTCTTGTTCAAGATGTTCAAGTGCATTAGTAAAAGCTTGTTTAGCATCTGCAATTTTTTCTTGATCAATCAAAGACGGAATTTGATTGTAATAGGTAATGAAATCAGTGTTATCAAGCTGTTGTGCAGCTTGTAATAATTTGAGACTACGCAATCGAGCACCAGACGGTTTCTTACCACATAATTCGTTAATACCAGCATCGATTAGATATTTTGGATATTCAATTAATGCATTTAATATTTCAATATCATTTTCAGCGATTTGTTTTTCATGTTCTTGATCTGTAACAGCGATTGAAACAAGCTGATGGTTCAATGGAATAAGAGTATAACGCGGTGCAACATTTCGTTTTAATGTAAGACATTGTTCAAGTCGTGTTCTTATTGAATTAGCAAATGTCTGATATTCACGTTGAATTTCTGTTTCATTATGTAGATCATCAATTTTCGAACAAAAATTTGCCCATGTTTCTCTCATTGAATCAAAACCTGGGCGATAAGTTTTATTATTACCAAAATCAATTGAATCTCGTTCACTGTGTACTAGATCTAAAAATTGTTTCAAAAGTTGATCTTTTGCTTCAATCTTTCGTACAAGACTCAATGCTTGTTGAATCATTTTTACTTCATTTTTATCTCGTGCAACTTTAATTCTTTCTATCAATTGAGCTTCATCAATGAATGAATAGAGTTCAGGTGGCATATCTTGATAAATCATTAAACATGCACTGCCAGGTTTACCTTGTCTACCAGCACGACCAAATGCTTGTTGTTCAATACGAAGATTTCGTGGAAGAAATGTAACAATAACATGTAATCCACCACGGTCATTAACAGCTGTAACTGGTTTCATATCTGTACCACGTCCTGCTAGATTTGTTGCAACAATAATATCACCTTCATGTATATCTTCAGGTTTTACATGTTGTTTTAGATCGCTTCGTACGTAGAGTTTAACATTTCGATGTTGTGAAGATTTCAATTTCTTTGCGATATCTTCGGCATCGGCAATCGTCTGACTGATAATGAGAACAGCACGTTTTTTCTGTATTGCTATCTTGTGACATTCTGCAGAAATTTTAACGAGCCACTGTTCACGAGATTGAGCAACTTGATCTAAAAAACAAAAGTTAGATGAATGCAAAAGGAATGCTGCTCTTAAAAAAAATACTTCTCACTGACCTGGACAAATTCTAAAATCACTATCCAAATACTTCGGTATAAACACAACATCAACTCCATAAACATCACGTACAAAATCTTGTGATGCTTTGGTTCCAATTGTACCTGTTACTCCATATAAATTCGGTTGATATTTCTTAAAATATGTTACATTTGAAAAAAATGAATCACACATTCGTTCAGGTGATAGTCTTAAATTATGTTTTAATTGTAGAAATTGATGTAAACCATCATTCCAATGCATATTAGTCTGTGAAACACCTGTATTCTGATAATCAACAACAACAATTTTTCCATCATCAGATATAACATAATCAATATTTTCATGCATTGAATACATTGCATGTTTACAACTTTGAATCCAAGCTCGTAATTTTGATTGTATATATTGTTGACGATAATTTGGATAACGTAAAAGATTTCGATCTTCTAACTTCTTTTTAATAAATGTAAGTATATTTATTTGACAAGATTCATTTTGTTCATTTTTCATAACAAAACAATCATTATCTTCATCATTATCACGACCAGTACTTGATATATGATATGTAGAAAAACAATTCCATATTAAACGAAATATTATAGTAAGACTTTTCATGCCAGGTGTTAATGAAGCTAATTGAGTATAACTATTAGATTGATCAATAAACATACTATCTACTTCATCAACAATAGCTACATCATATGGTCGATTTTGACGTACATTTTGTAAATAAAATTCTGTTCTTAAAAGATCACCAGCAAAATGATTGATTGTACCATAAACAATATCTAATGAATAATTTGTTTTATCATTTTCTCTACCATCTCGACAATTATGTGTACATGTAAGATTAAACATATCATAGAAATCTTTAAATTCTTCTGTATCACGTATTGCTAAAACTTCAGATGTTGTTATTATATCAACTTTTTTACCTTGTTTACCAACAGCTAAATATGCAGCTAACATACAAACAATAATTGATTTACCTTCGCCTGTTTTAATTTGTTCAATTCGTCCACCTGGTGTATTATGTGTTAGCATGAGAATAACAGATAAGATTTGTATATCACGTGGTAAATATTGTTTATGAAGACATGCAGCTCGTACGATGATTGCCATTTTATAACAATCAGCATCGGATGAAAAAGGATGACTGTGTGTTGAAGAATGTGTTCGTGACCAGTTTTTAATATCATGAACTGTCCAATGAGAAACATTGTTTGTATGATAATTCATAACTGTTTGAAATATACGTTTTAAATCAGAATGATTTGTTAGATTTGGATTTAAACTGATCAATTCTTCGAGTAAAGATTGTAGACTTTTACCTGTGCCTGATTCTTTTACAATTTTTTGTAATTCTTCCATCCAAATTCGACTATTATTTGGTTTTGCTAACAAACATTTAACAATACGTTTAACTGTATTTGATTCAGACAACCGATTGGTAACAATTGTTTCAATCAGAAGAATCGACGTTTTAAGAATGTCGAGATTGTTGAAATTATGAGGATTTAAAATCACACTTTTTATTGATGTAATATCACTTGCAGGCCATTTGAGATATGTTAATTCTTTTAAATTTTCATTTAGAATCGATTGATATTCTTCTAATGGTTCTGGCTCTGGCGAATAATGAAAATTGTGAAACGGTATTGAGTCTATGGTTTGCAATGAAACCCGTAGAAGATCTGATTCTTTTTGTTCTAAGCATCTTTCTGTATCAGTTCGTATTCTTGTTCGTTCAATTTCTGTAGTGGTATTTATGAGATCATTATTACTTGAAATAGGGTCAATTGGTGATGGCGATATATATGATTTTAACCATTCATCAGGAAATTTAAAATTATTGTCAATTTGATAAGTTACTAAAGAAAGTAATGTACTACTCCAATCAGTAGATGGTTGTGTTTGGATAACATTGAGAATTTGATCAGCGGATACTAGGGAAACAATTGTATCATCTGAGATGATATTAAGAAGATGTTGCAATTTGAGTTTTCGATCGGAAGGAGCAGATGATGATGTCCAATCAACAATTATAAATAATAACAGAGCTTTTTGTTCATAAGTCCAACCAATTTTGTGAAATTCGAAAAATTTTAAACATATTGATTTGAATAGGTTCTCCTCATGAAACGACATTTTTTAGTTTTAGTAAAGAAATAAAATGATCGATTATTTTTAGGTCAAATTTCAGAATTTATACAGTGTCTATTAAGTCTCTTAAGGATTTTTCCATGTTATTGACAGAATGAATAAAATCGTGTTCTTCCTAGGATGCCGTCATGAATTTTTATACCATTTGAAAAAGAAAAGCAAATTTTATATGGGTTTATTTTTCAAAAGTTTTGTATTTGCAGAATGTCACATTGAAAAAACATTGAAAATAATGACACATGTTCTTTTCTTTCTGTTCTTTCGAATTTCTGTTTGATTTTTTTCAATATGGTTGATTCGAAGGACATAAGGTAAGGTGTGGGTAAGTGTCGGTTTGGGTGTACTGGTGCGAGAAGAGTCACCCCATACCGGATTACAGGATTCACTACCGTATGATTTACTGCCGTTGTAAATATTTGTTTGCAAATACATTTTTTTTCTCTATTTTTCTTTTAAGTAAATTATATGATTAAGTTAGATAACAGAGGTCCAAACAGGCCCTATTTTCCAGGCCTGTGCGGTCTGTCAAGTTTTTCAAGCGAATACGGTAATGATAAAATACTAGAAACGAGATGTGCAAATAGAGCACTAAGACTACTGCTCACTCCGAGCCTGACCTGCCTGTCATAGGCACCACCCACGGTTTTCAGACTAGTGAAAGTGACAGGCCCATAACTGCTTGAACCTCTGACTTTCATTGGTCTGAAGATCACGGGCGTTGCCTATGAGAGGCAGGCCAGGCTCAGGTTGAGCAGTAGCCTTAGTGCCCTGTTTGCACATCTCGTTTCTAGTATTTTATCATTATCGTATTCACTTGAAAAACTTGACAGGCCGCACAGGTCTGGAAAACATGGCCTGTTTGGACCTCTGTTAGATAAATCCAATGATCACAATAGATTTTTTTCTATTTTCTATATCAAAGGCTTATTTTTCATCTAAAAGATTCGTGAAAATAGATTGAAATCTAACTATAGTTCGTAATTAAATTCATCAAATGAAAAGAAAAAATTCTATTCTCTATGTCAAAGATTTATTTCTCATGTGGGTGGGGGTGGGTGGGGGTGGGTGTGGGTATGGGTGTGGATATGGGTGTGGGTATGGGTGTGGGTGTGGATATGGGTGTGGGCGTTCTAGTTCAATCTACGAGCGGTACCAACACCCACAACCGCACCCACACCCATACTCACACCAACACCCCAGACCCACACCAACACCCTACACTCCACACACACACACACATCAACACCCCACACCCACACCCACACACACACCAGCACCCCAGACCCACACACACACCAACACCCCAGACCCACACCCCTTTTCAAGAGTTTCCTACTTATGCATGAAACCTAAAAAAGAATTTTTAATTTGTTACAATTTTTGAAGCTTTCCTAGATTTTGTATCATGGACGAAATCCTCCTTAAGTGCTACAACACACGGTTGCTTTTCGTATGTAAACTGAATCAATATTTGAAAATAATAGATTAGATTTCAACAAAAACTCGATATTTATTATCCGTCAGATGCGTGATTACTGGTATTTTACGAAATTTATATCATTCAGGTATTTACTTGGTAATATTATTCCATAAAGTCTGTTATACTAAGTAAGCTGTGTTGACGTCCATAGACATATCAAGATAGCTATCTATTTATATAGAATGCAGATGTTATTTAATACCTTTGATAATATATAACGAATATTAAATTTCAGACCGAAGATAAATTTCTCTTCATGCTCTATTATAAAAGAGCTGTTCGATTAAATTATCATCACTATTTTTCATCGACGATAAGATGTTGCCGACGTTTCTCTTTGTTTTTGTTCTTCTATCCTCATCAAGTACCTTACGATTGGATGAATTCTTTCCATTTGGCCCTGAAGTAGGTGATTCAACTATGCGACCAAATGATGATGAGAGTGAAGGTCCCCTTCAACTGACATATGTATTCCCTTATTTTGATAATAACCATCGTCAAATTTGGATCGCCAATAATGGTTTATTCTCTTTTCTTTCACCAATCAGTCAATTTGTACCCGATCCATTTCCTTTAGCTAACGATAGTCGTCTAGTGGCTGGATTTTGGTCTGATATTGATACTCGAGGTGTACTTAATGATACTGGAAACAAAGTCTACTATAAAGTTTATGATAGTACAGGAGTTTCGAACTTTACACTAGCAGTATTTAATAAAACAAAAAATTATGTGCGAACTTTTTTTCTTCAACAACATCTTTTCGAGCCTACAATGGTTATTACTGCCACATGGTATCGTGTGGGCGCTTTCTCAAGTCAAACTAGTGCACTTAACACATTTCAAATTGTATTATCAACAGATGGAGATCGTAGTTTTGTCTTTTTTCTTTATCATGATATTCAATGGACGCAACCTTCGAATGATTCGAATAGGTATGCTCAAGCAGGCTTCAATGCTGGTGATGGAATTGCTTTTGAAATGCTTCCACATTCACGTACACAAGAAATCATCCGATTGGTAAATGAAAGCAACGTTAATATCCCTGGTTTATTTGCCTTTCGTGTTGATACTGATAAAATTAATGCCGGTGGATGTACTCCTAATGCATCAATGATTTCCTTTCGCCCTCGCATTAGTTCGCAACTTGGCTCAACAGCTCTCAATATTTATGGTCCATGTTTTAAGAATGAAACAAAAGTTAAATGTCATTTTGACTCTTCGTTACAAAATATCGATGGTATCATTATCGATGAGTTTCGAGCTATTTGTCTTACACCATTTGCATCTGTGCATGGACCAGTGTCAGTAGAAGTATCCATTGACAATGGAGAGACATTCATTTCCGCTGGTACTTTTACTTTTGCTCCGTTACAATACGGTTCTGATGAAGTAATTATTGAAACTGAAGACGGAGACAACTTACTTAGTGTCGAGCAGTATATTAAACTCCAATGGCATTTTTCTGAAATGGTGAGAAATACGTTTCCTAATGATACAAAAATTGACATTGAATTATGGAAAGTAAGTCTCAATCATCAATCACAATTGCAAAAAGATAATACACCTATAATGCTTGTACAAAATTTGAATCTTACTAAATCGATTCGTATTCAACTACCTTCGAGTATTTTTGCTCTTTCGACATGTTTTATTCGAGTCGTTGCTCACTTCAATGCTCAAATATATGCTGGATTAAATACAGGTTTACTAATCGTTAGGAGTCATCCATCATTAGCTCCCGAACTATGTCAAACATGGGCCGTACAACAACCTGAACCATCAATATGGAACAACGACAGTCTTCTTTCATGTCCAATGACACGTTGGCAAGCGATAGCAGCTGGTCGTTGTTGTTATCAACCCGATCGACAATGTTATAAAGGTAGTACGAATCAGAACAATTGCTGGCTTCATCAAGCTCGTCCAGGACGAGATGAACCATCAGCTGTCGAATGCTATGTATCAATAACTTCAAATTCTCATGGCGCCGGAGCAGAATGTTGTTATGATGATAATGGAACAATTATTACACGTGGTACAGGTGCAGGAACTGATAATCGATATCAACAAACAAAATTTCCTGTTCAACATTTTTTTCATGATACTGTACCCTACTTACAATGTTGTATGATGAGCACATATACGGAAGCATGTAATAAATATATGTATTATCGACCACCACGAAGAGGTTCTAATACGATGGGTAGTAATGGTCAAATGTGGGGTGATCCACATTTCGGAACACTCGATGGAACCTCATATATTTTCAATGGTTATGGAGAATATACTTATCTAGCCATTAATAATAATACTTCACCATCCAATGCCTTCAATGCTAGTGATCAAACTTATATATTTATGTCACAAATTCGAACTATTCCAATATCGTTCAGTAATGTTACTGTCACAAAAGGTTTTGCTGCTCGATCTAACAATGTCGAAAATCAATCTGTAAGCATAACTATTTCACGTCGTGAGCATCTTGTTTTACGTCGTGGAAATGAAATTCTTGAATTCGAAGATAATATTAATACACTTTTCTTTCCTGAAATGACTATTAGTCGACTTGATGGTAATAATAATAGTCACTTCTCTCTTTCATGGACTATTGGTGTGACTATTGAAATAAATGTAATTAAAATGATGTCACCATCACAACAACTGGTGCTTAATATAGCTGCATCAGTGGCTGGAATTTTTCGTGGAAAAACATATGGACTATTAGGTACTTATGATGGAATAGAGAATAATGATTTACGAAGTAAAAATGGATGCATCATAAACAGCAATGCTTCACTTGAACAAATTCATAATGATTTTGGTGTTACTTGGTCTATTGATCCATCATCGTCGTTGTTTTATTATGAATCACATCAATCTGCCAAATTTTTCGAAGAAAAAAATCGTGAATTTGTTCCATCATTTATTGATCCCATAAAAAACGACAATTCCTTAATTCGCTCTAATTGAAAAATAAATGCAACCTCTTCACCTTCATCATGGAATCCAGCTCAACGAGCATGTTATTATGATTCATCTATGACTAATGATATTAAATTTGGTCAAGCATCACTAATGGCTGGAAATGAACTTTTATCGATTCGAATGCATCAAAGAAATCCACCTTCATTCAGATCATCGCTTCCTCTTACCATGACTTTAACACATGGTGCACACGTATATTTAAATGTATCTGCAACAAGTGAATATCCATCACATGTTGTCAAATTGTTTGAACTGCATCGACCTGAACATTCTACATTTAACTATAATACAGGTATCTTTCAATGGACAGCTATCAAAGGGGAGCATTATTTGAGCGTTGAAGCTCTTGATGAAACATATAATTTAAAATCAAAACATGATATCACTTTTTATGTCAAAGTCATCGATGATGGAATCACTGCTGCTCCTGGAAAGGGTAGTAACAATCAAGTTAATGAAGTTAATTTTATCATTTTAATTATTGGACTGAATGTTATTTTCTGTCGATAGAAAAGCACTTTCATTAATGATATTCCAGAATATTTAATGAACAAGTGAATTTATTTTATTGATAGCAAAGACGATTACTCTATTTTAATAATTTTCTGCTTGTTCCGATTCCTTCTTCTTGAACAACAAATTGCTTGATATTTTTTTTTTTTGATGTTATTCTAAAACAATGATTCCAAATAAAATAAATAAACGATATTGCAGTTTTATTCATTTCATATTTAGTTTTTGAATCAAGATCGAACCAATTAATGATCCTATCTTGTTGCAAAGACACCAATGAGGAAACATAGTAAGTAGGATGTGAGTTAAGAGACGTCAATACTACTTCGTCTTGACTCACGCTCGATCGAATAAATCTTATAGACGTACTCAACTTGTACCAGTCAGCATTACATTGATTTGAAGAGAAAAAAACAAAATATACCTGTCTTAAGAATGAGTTGGATGATTTACATAGTGGATCAAAACTTCTGAATTTTTATTATTTCATCGTAGAATCAACCGATAGCTCAGTATAAAAAACGAAAGTATCACAACCTTTGATTTGAAATACAAAAAACTCTTTTTCTTCAATAAAAATAAAAAAAATAATCATTGACGAATTCATCTGTTTAAAATATTATGCTTTGAGAATTTCATGTGTTCAATAGAAAAAGCTGGTAACGAAATTCTAGTAAGATTAAAATGTGAAACACGACGTAGCTGCTCTTGGCAATCAAATGAAAATTATTTTATTCGATCTAGGCTATGGAATGTGAATGTGTTTTTTCTATTCTCTCGCACCCACACCCCACACCCTCAAATTCGACGAACAGAAAAATTCGAAAAAGCATTTGAAAATTTTCTTTTTTATTAATTTCTTATTTTATTACAAATTAGATAGAAATCTTGAATAAGTTGATAATGATGCTCGAAATGTAGCATGTATTGCACGTAACGAAGAGTTTCATGAATATGATAATCGAACAAATTATGAACCAGAACAATCAAAATATATCGTATTGAAACAAACAAAACTTTGTTTTTATTCAATGAAAAATTCACTTTCTTTTATTATTTTTTTATTTTAGGGAAAACGGCAAGAAATTTAAATCATCTATATAAAGGTTCTAATGCTAAATGACAACATGATTTATATTGTGATTATTAAGACGAATCAAGCTCTTGTTATTTAAATTATAGAAAACAAAGGCGTGCTCTTTTCAGAATAGTTTTTGGTGTGGGTGTGGGTGTTATTTTCAGTATAATACTCCCACTCACACCCACACCCAAACATGATATGCATAGGAACTATTGACCATCTTTGAAAGCATTGTCTGACAGTTTTATATAGAGAAGAAAATAAATCTCACGAGAAGATCGATCTCACCACTTATGTAAACCTTTCCTTTTTGCTGATGGAATGTTCAGAATAGTAGTGAATTTTGTTGCCCATATATTTTTTCAATATTTATTATCAAGTATTCATATAATTCGTCATATTAAACTGTCATTATTGAAAATTAACTCACTACAATCTGTTTTGTATAAATAATCCAATTTAAAATATTGAAATTTTATATTAAAAAAAATTAGACAGACCAGACAGCCTGCCTAGCCTGACGCAGGGTTCCACCTAGCCTAAAGATCGTGCTCTGTATCGGTCACAAACAGGCAGACAGGCCATATAGCCTGCTTAGGCTCTGCTATAACTTCATAAGACTGAAAAGATCACTGCTTGTAGCAATATGACCCAATCGAAGCGGTATTTGGCATTTATCGATAGAAAGGTCGGGTGTGGGCTGTGGGTGTGTGGGTGCGAACAAGTGCTATACCAACACTCATACCCTTACCCCACACCCTATTATTTTATATTTAATATTAATTAATGCTCGATATAATTAATATAAATAAATATTTATCGTCATTCTCTTAAAAGTTTTAATAGTTCGATAGAACAAAGTGTACTGATGACAAATATCATCTTATTTTTAAAACTTGGCGGACATACTGGCTTTATTGAAAAAGTAGTGTCTTGTTGTGAAAATTATAGTAAAAATGCGATCTTTCAGCCAAATCGCAATTTGAGCCCATATCCTTTTATATTTTTTTTTGTTGTATCCTATGCCATATCTACTTGTGGGCGAAACTTGAGCACAAAAGCTTCTTAGCAGCTGGAGAGGTTCCCTCGTGAGATAAAGTCTGATAATCATTCATTCATTCACTTCATATGATCTGTCCGTCCTTGTTTCAGTCGATACATATTCTTCTCTCTTCTTAGTAAGCACATATATTCAATAAAGAAAGTCAGAGTCCACTATTCAGGCATTTACCGAAGTTTTCATCCTCTAGATTTAACAAGAAATAATTAATAAAATGGAGAATAGTAAAGAGAGATTTATATGATTAGGCTATTGATTGATTGTTCTGGAAACTAATGCGAATTAGAACTCTACATCGAGTCAGGTAGGTAAATTCAACAAGTCTTCCATCTGATTTGATAGTACAGAGGAGCCGTCCAAACTGTATTGCATAAACAAGGACTTGTCAGGTTTACCAATCTGACCCGATGCAGGGCGCTGATGCAAATGACTCTTCTATAATAAATACTGTGTAAAGTAGGCTTCACTTTTTTTACTCCAATATTTGACCTTAAAAAAATCCAATGTAATAATTCAATAAATGAAGATCACGGTTTCGATTAGCGAAGAACGACTACAATGTACAGAAATTCATATAAGCAATAGTAATATGCACTTTCATTAATAAATAAATGACTCACTCTATAGCATAAGTTCATAGGAAAATCAGGGATTGAAGAATTTAGAAAGGTTCTATAGTTTAATGCTCTTCTGAAGAATATATTCGTTGCCACAGGGATATCAGTAATCGAGCTACAGGTTTTAATAGAAACTATTCTATTGTTTTTATCCTCAAAATAGCAATAAAAATTCTTAAGAAAAAAAGAAAAGGGTAATTCTTGAAATGTGGAACGAATGAAAGTCTCGATATTCATGCAATCATTGTTTCCATTTTTATTGGCAATTTTTATTCCTTTTTTTGTGAATAAAATAAAACATTAGGATACTATCTATCAAAAATCTAAAACATTTCTTCAACAAAATAAATATTTCTATTGAAGATATGATTTTGATGACAGTAATCCATTTACTTCTTCTTCTTGCGCCTTTATCATCATCAATAACTACAAGTTTCGAACAATTTGGCCTCAAACTTTATTCAACTGTTAGTCAAAATAAGAAGAATGAAAATATATTTCTTTCACCAGCAAGTATTTCTCTTGCAATGTCAACGTGCACAGTTGGTGCTCGACAAGAAACATTAAATCAAATGTTAAAAACATTTGAAGTGTCATCTACAAAACAATTAATAGAAACAGCTGAACAAGTTATGCATATCTTTTCTATTGCTAATCAAGATAAACAAATTCAACTTAAATTAGCTAATTGTCTTTATGCACAAAAAACATATCAACTTCAAGAAGAGTATTTAAAAATTATTCAAAATTCATTTAAAGCAGATATTAAACTTGAAGATTTTCAAAATGAAGGTGCTCAAGCTGTTCAAAGAATTAATGCATGGGTGGAACAACAAACAAATAATTTAATTCGAAATTTACTTTCAATAAGAGATGTGATACCTAATACAAGATTAATAATTATTAATAGTATTTATTTTAAGGTAAATATCAATTTTAATGAAACAAAAGTAATTTGTTTCTATTAATTGAATTATATGGAACATGGATAAAAGAATTTAGTAAAGATTTAACAAATGCTGATTTTCATGAAGCGAATGGTAAAATTTCTAAAGTAGCATTAATGCATCAACGAGAGAAATTTTTTTATGCTAAGAATAACGATTTACATATACAAATTGTTCGTATACCATATAAAAGTGAAAATAAAGATATTGAATTTGTTTTTACGGTGATTTTACCTAATCGAGAAGTTTAATTAGATGTTGTGGAACAAAACTTAGCATCACAACCTGATTTAATGCAAAAATTATTGAGTCATCAAAATATAAGAACAGAAGAACTTCATTTATATTTACCAAAATTTAAAATGGAAGCTACTTTTGAATTAAGTGATATGCTTCAACAACTTGAAATTAAAGATGCATTCAGTAGTCAGAAAGCAAATTTTGCAGGTATCATTAGTGAAAAAAATAATCAAAATCGTTTATACATTAGCAAGGTAAATAATTTATTGATAAGAAAATATTAATCAATGTAATATTTTAGGTTATTCACAAAACGTTTATTGATGTAAACGAACAAGGTTAGTCTGTTGATAAAGCCAAAGAAAGAATTATTTTATTTTATCTTAATTGTAAAGTTTCTCAAGGAAAGAGAGTAATGATAGGACGAGAAAGATATGTTTGGAAGATAATGAATGTAACAATTGAGTTTAAATCTAATTGATCATTTTTGTTTTTCATTGGGAAAAAAACAGTAAAATATGGTATTATACTTCTTAACAATCCTTCTTCGGGTCTCTCACTGCATCCTATTGAACAACACATCTAATAAAAAAAAGATTCTTCGTTAAGCCTTGAATCAGTTTGTAAGACGTCTTTATTCAATCATCTGCGTTTCCTTATGTTAGTTCATGTTTAAATTACTTTATTTAATATTTACTTTTTTTATACTAATCGCATAACATGCGATGCAAAAATCTTTGCAAATGTGTCGAACACTATTAAACTATATTGGCAACTTCTAAACCAATAAAGTTCTTTTTTTCTTAGAAAGAGTAATATCTGAACTATAAATTTCGTAGTAGATATATTTTTCTATCACGAATCTCAGAAGAAGGACAAACCAAAAACCAAACATCTCTGAAAAAAGTTCTTGCAACGTTTCTGCAAATGCAAAAATCTCTATTTCTCAATTAATTAAAGTTACATGGACCAACTTCCAATAATAAATACACTGAAATGTAACACATCAAAAGCTCTATCGATACAAGTTTTGAAAATTTTTTAGATCTATTCTTGACTCTCAAATAATTGGTAAAATAGTCTTTTGTAAGAACTACTAGTTGGAAAGAACATTAGCCACAATCTCCAGAAACTGTGCATGAAGTGAATTCTTTGTGCGTTATTTTTTCGAAATAAGTCAGATCATAGAAACTCAGTAGAAAAAAAAGCAATTCAAAAAGAATTTTTTTCATTGCTGCAAAACGGTAAAGTACTAAGAACGACAAAATTATACGGTCTCTTTCAAAAAAAGCTATATTTTAGCATAAAAATCAAGAGTAAATTTAACTTCGAACACATCATTTGAAAGTGGATTCTTTATGCAATAAAAATCATCATAAAACGTGTTTTTTATATCATTTCTAATACAAAAAAAATTAACAGAAAATGATGTTGCACAATGGTTAAATTTTGAGAACATTTTTAGAGATGTTTGCTTTTTGGTTTTTCCTCCTTCTGAGATTTGTTCTAGAAAAATATCTCTGCTACAAAATTTGTAGTTCAGACATTGCTCTTTCCAATAAAAAAACTTCATTGGTTTACAAGTTGTCAATATGGATGGTCTAGCAGAGTTTGATATATTTACAAAGACTTTTCCATCACATATGATATCCTACTGCTTTCGTCTAGAATGAAATTACGAATCTAGGGCATTAGAGTCTTGGTGAACTACAGTGAATACTATAGTGAATTCAATAGAATCCGTTAAAATCAACTATCTATCGATTACTTCTCTTTTAACTAAAACTTACAAAAAATTGTGTTGAAAAATGATGTGAACTTAAGATTCTTGATAATCATGTCTTTTTATCTATATAATCAATAGTTATGGAAGAGTATGTAAAAAAAGAAATAAAAACTAATGTGAGCCACATAGAATTCCACAAAAATAATTTTAGATTTCATTGTTTAAATTTCTAAAAAAAAAAGATTTAAAATTTTTTCATGAAAAATAGCAGAAAAAGTCAGTAATGGACCTGTTTATGTTGAAGAATAAGATCAACAATAAGGTTATAATGAATTCTACTACTCAGAGTTCCTATAAAGTACCATGTTGAAACACATTTCAACAATAAAAATGTTGGATTGTTTCATCCCATTCGAAACTCTGTTGTCTTATCTGTGATTCGAATGACATCTTAATTAATGTTGATAGTTGTTATTCAATTGTTTTAACTAATTGATATTTTTATTGTTTTCAACAAAAGATCGAAAGCAATAGTTGTTACTGGTGTAAAACATACGCAAAGACATCGAAAAGCATCAAAAATTGAATTCATTGAATTTGACAAACAAGTTTATTATGTTAATATATGTTTCAATATTTGCGTATATAAAATTCATTCAAAACTTAATCAACAGAAATTTTATCGGTAATAATGTACATGGTTTTGATACATTAAAATAAAAAGATTGAATATGTTTATACTACATCTTTGATATCTATTTGAAAATATATTTAGCAATTCAAAGATTTTCCTTTATCTTTTTTTTCTCTTATTTCATTTAGGATCAGAAGCAGCAGCAGTATTACTGCATCAGTCCATCAGCCACCACACCCTATTGAATTTAAAGCTGATCGTCCATTTCTATTCTTCATGCGTGAAAGTCAACAAAATATTGTCTTACTTAGTGGCAGATTTATTTCACCACCAACAAATTCATAAATGAATTATTTCAAGAATCTTATACTTCATATTTGCACATCTTTTATTTCTGATCAAAATGACATAATAAATATTGATTAACTTTCATTTTATTATTTGCTTTTGAAAAAGTTTAAAAGATTTATTGTGCGACTTTATAAACGAAGTTATAAAATAAATATGAAAAATCTTTCAATTTTTAACACAACGAGCATAAAAGTGTACCTTAACATCGAAGTATCTACCCTAGTGAAACATCTTGTAAGCAAGATCTTGGAATCTTTGAATCGATAAGGAAGATCTCGTCAAGATCTTTAAAAGATAATTTGTTTTTATATATCTTAATCGTATCAGATGTATCTGTACCTAAGATTTTGAGTAAAATAAAAAGTGACATCATTAATTTATTTATATATTTAAAAACCCTTTAATCATTTGTAATTACTTTCCAAAAGTCAACCATGTTAACTGGTCAGCCTCATAGATATGTAAAAAACTTTTGCGGGTGTGGGTGTAGAAAAAAAAAGCTAACATCCTACACCCACACCCTCAAGCTCAAGATGATCAACAACCTGTCGAATATCATGTCATTGGTGAGTTCGAAGAAAAATCGTCATTTGATTCAGAATGTATGTGCGTGGACGATACTGTATGTTTTTAGCACACATAACCAGAGTATGGCTGAAGAACAAATATTTACGAATAAACGGTCTATACACCCTGCATTCTTATTTATTATAGTTATAAGTGCATGGATCTATCCTTATGCCAGTAATTTCATCACAAGAAATGAATCATAAATTTTTTACGTTGAAATCTTCTTTCACGACAGATACATTTTTCTTCTCTTTCCTCCGTAATTTTGCCACGTGAAGCGAATTCAAGGGCTTTTTGAGATATGCAGCACAATATAACTATTTATCTCTTCGGGCCTCACTTTTGACTCAATATATCAACAATCATCCGCGATCGCTGTATTCAGACTCGCTGTTACTTTCATATCTCACTAAAGTTCTATCTAGTGTCATATGATGCCTTCTACTACTAAATTTCAACCTTCTATTATACCAAGAGATTCTGATGGATTCGTGAAGTCTTTCACTTTGTCGAGTCGCAACTGTCCGGAAGCCACTGAAGCCTGTGCATTTTTTGAAGAATACGGTTTCGTGGTGATTGCAAACGTCTTCACTACAGAACAGTGCACAAAAACCATCTCAGATATATGGAATGTAATCGAATCCTTGGTGGGAGAAGCTGTGCGGAACAACGACTCACTATGGACTCCAGCGTATGTTCTATTCAATTAAATTGATCTTTTTCTCTTATTAATACGATTTTAATCTATTCTATCACTTTAGACTCTGGGAAAAAACAGGTATTCCAGAAGAAGGTATTCTTGGTAGGACTATTATTTGGACCCGTCAAAGCTTGCTCAATCGACAAACTCCAGCTTTGCATACTGCTTTCGCGGCCATGCTTGGAACGGAAAATCTTCTAGTGAATCAAGATCGTTATGTAATGTTTCGACCTACTAGAGAACATCCAGCTCGTTCGACAACGACCAATTTACATTTGGATATGAATCCATGGGCTCATATTGAATGTTTGTTCTAATGTTTTTTATAATATTCAACAGCTGTTTTTATATGCTTTAGATGAGGATAACTCGCGACAACTGGAAATTCTCAGTAAGCTAGGTTATGATTCTGATGATGACTGGATCACAGAAAACAATGAACCTGGTTGCGCCAGAGTCGGCGAACTGCATGTACAAGGTGTGGTCAATCTTGCAGATAATCTTGAAGAAGATGGTGGATTCTGGCTAGTTCCTGGCTTTCATAAGTACTTAGCACAATGGGCTGCTGATCGCAAAGACTTGAGCAATATTTATGGACGCTTCAGTCAATTCATTATGATAGACAGAGATCACATTCCAGAGTTGTATGATGCTGCTTGTCATATTTCTACTCGTGCTGGCTCAGCTATTCTATGGGATCAACGTACAATACATGGATCGCGAGCAAATCGTAGTCTTCATCCTCGTTACGCTCAAATCTGCAAGATGTTTCCCGATGATCATCCAGCCATGACACCAGAAAGAGCCGAAAAACGAAGCAGAGCAATTTCGACAAGGCTCCACGCCGCTGACATCAATCCAGAGACTGATCTAACGCCTTTAGGAAGAAAACTCTTCGGACTTACCACTTAATTTGACAAAGATTATGGTGAAATAAATATGGAAACCTCGGATTTAAATCCGAGAGCTATGTGTACTCCAAAAAGTGAATGAGACAGATGAGTCATCCTAGAATGTGTGGAAATAAAAATGATCCTGGCAAACCTTTTCTATAAATACTTGATTTCTATTGGCTACTGCTCAACCAATAGGATTTCGGGGCGAATACAGCTCAGATTTGAACTCTTCGTCTTGATTTACCCTAAGAAAGTCGTCTTTCCTATAACTTGATTTCTTTTGGTTACTGCTCAACCAGTGAAATTTTGAGACGAATGGAGTACAGATTCGAGTTCTCCGTCCCAGAAAACCTCGAAGTATAATCTCTGCCATCGGAAGATGGAGCTTCACTTGCCGATCAATTGGAGCGTGGACAAAAATAGAACCGATTTCCGTTTAAGTATCCTTGCAATAGGTGAGTTAGCCTTGTTGTTTCTTAATGTTTTATATACCATTTTGTAGCTCGTGAAATTCTCTATCGAATGATATATAATAGTTGGGGTTTTATTTGATTATAAGAGGAAAAGATTTTTACGAAAACCGGGATAGACCTATGTTCACATAGGAAAGCGTAGGGAATAATAACTATTTTTGCAATAACTCAGCAACAACTCGGCCAATCACTCTCATCTTCTTCTCTAGACCGAGATATTGTTGAGACAAAACTATGTAGAAAATTTCATCGCGATCGGACTCTCTTTTCAAAAGTTATCGTGTAAACGGTCGGACGGACACACCGACCGATTCTAGAGTGTACTCACTTTTTGAGTACACAAAAACACACACTTGGAGTGCAAAAACTTTTAAAACGCAGCAAGCGCATGCTGAAATCATCAAAAAAGCCAGCGAACACTTGCCAATTGTTCACAAAATGTGGCTTTTGCACTGTTTTGCGAAAATGTCTCATTGAATGACAAACCCCACTATTGCAATAGATCCTCGAAAACTGAAACTTGCAAAAGGTTACACCTGAATCGAAACTAATCAGGCGCTAACAATTTCAGCTAAGACTTTTCTGGAGTAAATGATAGCATATGGAAAAAGACTAAAGACCACCCTCAACAGAAGGTAGTGTCATGCATGGATTTGATGCAGAAATAGAAAAAGAAATAAATTCATCTTGTACTTTTATAGGAATTGTGTATGGTAAGGGATGCTATTTTTCTGCATCAATTGAATACAGTCACAGCTATGCGATTCCAAACACACTGGGTGAACGGTATATGTTTTTAACAAAAGTTTTAACTGGAAAGTCAGCGATTGGAAACTCATCAATGAAAGTACCACCAGCCGGCTATGATATAACGGCTGACGGAAAGAATATATTTGTTACTTACCATGATGCACAGGCATATGCAGAGTATTTAATTGTATATAAATAGATGGTCGAATGAACTGATTTTAGCAGCGAACATCACTCTATGCGACTTGATTTTATAAGAATTTTTGGTTTGTTTGTCAAATATAAACACGACAGCAATCTTTACAGCACAGTAATGGCCACATTTGCAAGACTTGAGGGTGGGTGTAGTTGTCGGTGGATGTGGAAATGCATGTAACTGTGGGGTTGGTATGAGTCGGAGCGGGTGTGGGCGGGTAAGGATTTTTTCTTTACCCATACCCACATCCTTCTTCGTTCAATAATGAAGAATACGGAATCAGAGGATATACCAAGTGAGTATATTATTTATGAAAGAAACAATATCTATGAGCTTAATTATTCGATCATTTTATATTGTAATAATGTGCTTCAGTAGAGTGATGCTGTTCTATATAATCGAAATTAAACAAATAGAAGACTAGAGTACTGATATGATTGCATACCCATGTCGCACATTTATTCTCAGTACCGCCGGTATACCGCGTTATTTGAAAACATCGGTGATATACCGGCGATTTACCGGCAGTAGCTCTTAAACTCTCCGGTTCGCATTGTAAATGCTCACAGAAGTGCTTTTCTATCAGAATTCCAATATTTTATAAAAAAGAATTCATATTCACTCAGAGAGAAACCATTTTTTAATACATTTTACTTATTTTATTTTTTACAGCACCCTCTTTAATAAAACATTTATCTCGGGATTAGGACCAATTTAGGCTCTGTGGCTGGTACCGGCAGCTCAAGCGCATCGACAATATACAGTATCATCGAAGTTAGAGCGATTTTGATAGTTTTAACAGACTTTAAAAATGTTCAGCTGTTTTCACATAAGGCATTACGATATTCCATCTTCAAAAAAAACCGGCGGTATACCGTCGATATAGCGCACATTATACTGGGCGGTCAACCGGCGGTTTTTCTCCGGTTTGAATCACATGGGTACATTAACGTGTAGTTAAAACATTGTTCGATACGCATCTTTATTGTCTATTTCAATATTAAAGTGAGTATTTGAAATGTGAAATTATTTTAAAGAAATCTCTTAATTCATTAGTTCATTTAAGAGTCGTTCTATTTTTGATTCCATATCCATTCGATGTTCATGCCAATTGGGTAAACATTTTTCATAGATAGCTAGTGCTTGTTTGTAATTATCGAGTGCTAATTTCGGTTTATCGAGATGCCCGTAACTTTCACCAATACGAGAAAAACTATCACCAATCTCTACTTGATCTGGTGATAAAAATTTCATACGCATCCAGCAGCAGTTCATTTCGTATGCCAAGGAGAGTTCATGATAATTTCCATTTCTTTGAAGTTGACTCATATAGAGTAGAGTGTCAGCAATTATAGGATCGTTGATAGGTAAACTCCTTTCTCTGATGCATAGACATCTTTTGCAATTTTCAATAGCACGATCAAAATCGCCTATTGCATTCCAAATATTCGCAATCTCTTGTAGACAATCAGATATTTCAGTATGATTCGTGGTACAATATTCTTCGAACATAGATAGTGCTTGTTGATAAAAATCAAGAGCATCACCATATTTTTCTTGTTTATAGAGTATGTCACCTATTTCTGTAAGATCTTTGGCAATCATAAAATAATCGAATGGTTGGTTTTCCTTCCGAAGTTTTAATACTCGATGTTGCATGTTCAGAGCTTTATCGTAGTGTAATTGCGCTTTAAAAGCTCCACTTATATTACTTAATAGAGTGACCACGTCCGCATAGGTAGAAGGATAAGCTCCTTCATAATGTATCAATGATTGTTGATAGAAGTCAATAGCTTCATCATATCGGGCTTGCGTATACATCGTGTTACCCATATAACAGAGAGTCATACCAATCTCTGTATAACTGCATGTAGAACATGTTTCGCTGAGTGCGAGTGCTTGTTGTTGTAATTCGAACGCTTTATCATACTGTTGTTGTTCATATAAAATACGTGACATGTAATTAAGACACCAAATCGTACTAGTATCACCATCCGGATACAATCTCTCATAAATTTTCAATGCCTTTTGCTCCAGATCGAAGGCTTCATCGTACTTCTTTTGCTGTCGTAGAACATAACTGATCTGTTCTAGAATAACGGCAATCCCAACTTGATCAGATGAGCAGTATTGTTCTCTGATGGACAATGCTCGTTTATAGACTTCGACAGCTTTATCATACTCATTTAGACTCACTCGAAGATCACCGATATTTGTAAGATCAGTTGCAATATGTTCATGATTTGACGAACAATGTTCTTCTCTTATCGCTAATACTTGTTGTCGATAGAGAAGTGTTTCTTTATATTTTTCTTGATCGTCAAGTATATCACCGATAGTACTAAGGCAAGTAATGATGTCATGATAACAGGATGAATAAAACTTCTGATAGATTGCAAGTACTTGTTGATACTGATCAAGTACTTCATTGTACTTTTCTTGTTCCTGAAGGATGTTGTTAAGATTATGGAGAACGAGCGGATGGTCTGATGGATATTGGCCTTCTCGTATTTTGAGTGCTCGTTTTTGAAAATCGAGTGCATCACCATATTTTCGTTGACGACTAAGTGTATCACTAATGTTACAGAGGAGAACGGCAAGGTCGTCAAGGCCAAATGGGTCAAATGTCTCTCTTATTTCTAATGCCAGTTGATAAAAACCGAAGGCCTCATTATGTTTTCCTTGTTCAACAAGAGTAATACCAATATCATGCAATTGGTCAGCTATTTTCACATGATTCAATGGATGGAGTTTTCCTTGAATTGCTAGAGCTCGTTGTTGAAATTCAAGAGCATCAGCAAGTTTACCTTGATTACGCAAACTAAGACTAATTTCAATGCAACTAGCGACAATATCGGTATGATTAGGTGGTAAACATTTTTCTCTGATTGATAGTGCACGTTGTTGATATTCAAGAGCTTCTTGATGTTTGTCTTGTGAAGATAGAACGGCACTAATATCACTTAGATTGTGAGCAATATGTAATTGGTCCGAAGGATAGCAGCTTCCAAGTCTTGCAAGTAGTGAATGGGCTTGTTGAAAGAAATCAAGTGCCTCATCATATTTTCTTTCGTCCTCCAATACATAACCGATAAAACGGAGTGTCTGAGCAACTCTAACATGTCCTGAAGGATAATTTTTCTCTTGAATTTCTAATGCTTTTTTATGATATTTCATGGCCTCATCGAACTTTGTCTGCCGGCGGAATACATAACCAATATCATTAAATGTATCAGCAATGTTGGGATGATCAGAGTGATAATAGTTCTTTTGAATATCCAATGCTCTTTGATAGTATCCTATGGCTTCATCGAACTTTTTTTGATTATCTAGAATATCACCGATACCGATCAAATTATGAGTGATGTCACTGCTAGGATATACACAGTATTTTTCTAGTATCAAAGATGCTTGCTGATATGATTCGAGGGCTTCATCAAATTTTTCTTGTTCGGATAATACATCACCTATATTTTGAAGTGTAAAAGCTATACTCACATGACCCAAAGGATAGTAATTATTTTGCATCATTAACGCTTGTTTATAATGGGATAAAGCTTCTTCATATTTTTCTTGATAGTTTAGAACATCTCCAATACCGTTCAATGTATATGCTATAGTGGCTTGAAATGACGAATAATATTTCTCTTCTAAAGCGAGTGCTTGACGATGAAAGGCCATAGCGTCATCAAGCTTTTCTAATCTACATAGAACACTACCAATAATATCTAAAAGACGGTTAATATCAATATGACCATAGAACACATATTGTTTTAGTATTGTCAATGATTGTTGATAGAATTCTAAAGCAGAAACATAGTTCCTTTGATAATAGTTAATATTACCAATCGTATAAAGATTGTCAGAGATAATCATATGATCAATTGGATAACGTTTCTTTTCCATTTTTACTGCTCGATGATAAACATCAATAGCTTCATCATATTTATCTTGTCGAGAAAGAATATCTGCGATGTTATTGAGTGTTAATGAAATTAACACATGGCCAAAAGGATAGTATTTTTCGTAAATTGCGATTGATCGTCGATGAAAGTCGAGAGCTTTATCGTAATTTATTTGCTCACGAAAATAGCGCCCAATAGAAAACAGACACTTAGCAATATCAATATGAGAACAATTGTAATATTTCTCCAAAATTGCAAGTGCTTCTTGAAAGTGTCCGAATGCTCTATCATACTTCTCTTGCATATAGAGAATATCACCAATATTTCGTAAACTAGTTCCAATATGCACATGATGAGGAGAATAATATTCCTTACGAATTTTTAATGCTCGTTTATGAAAATCCATGGCTTCATCGAGTTTTCCTTCTACACTCAAAAGTTCACCGATATCAGAAAGTATCCGAGCTGAATCTTTGATACGCATTTGTTTTGGATTAATCATTCGTTTGTAAGCCTGATCATAATATTTACGTGCTGCAATAAATTCTCGTTTCCAATGATGAATTTCACCAAGACTATGTTCTATCCATGCCTGATCTTTACCATTTGAATGGATTAATAAGTGTTCAAAATATTTTTGTGATTGATCCCATTGATCCATGTCCAACATAAGACGTCCAAATATAATTTCAATACTTAAATGTTCGATTTGACGTCGTGTATCTTCAATATATTTTTCTAGAATAGTTTTTCCTTCATTCGAAATATCCATTTTAATAATCCAAATACTTTTATCAAATTCAATACTGTCCAAATGAAATATGACATTTAAATTGAAGAGAATATCTGCTTGATAAAACTCATTAGATTTATCTATGTCCGTAAAAATAATATTTTTGTCAAAATCTTCTGAATTACATTCAATTTCTAAAACAGCAGCAACCAAATTGCTTTGTCTTACTGATTTTCTAGCAAAATTCAATGCATTTGATCGAAATCGAGTTGCTGTAAAGAATCCATTGCTTGAAATAAGTTTTCCTTCATTTTCTTTGAATTCTTCAAGTTGTTCTCTCAATAATTTGATTCCTCGATAGACAATTAGATTTTCTTTTTTATAATGAATTCTATTTTGATTTTGATATTGAAAACCTTGTATAAGATCACTCATAAAATATCTCAACGTGTACAATTGATCCATGCCTTTTGTTTGCAATTGTTTCTTAATCATTTTATATGGAAATGATTTTTTTAAATACCATTGAATAACATTGTCTGAATGATAATCATGCTCGAATTGATCAATTAATTTCAAGTTCTTGAAATTATTTTGATAATACTGACGACATGAGTCGACCATTTCATCTTTGGATAGTTTATCATGTGGAAATTGTAAAATAATTTTATTAAAAAGTTGAAACCAAAATAAATCGGATGTTTGTTTCGATAGGTCTTGTATTAGATATTCATATTGATCAAAGAAACTGAATGTTTGAAATAATTCGTCATTAAATTCAATTTGTTCTTGAATTGATGAATATAAATTTTTTAGTTCAATGTAAAAACCGATGAATTTCAAATCTTCAACAATAAACGCATTACTTTGGTTTTTATCGAAATCGAATATAAAGATGGAATTGATTTGTGGGAGTGTATTAATCTGAGACAATATCTGAGAGGCACCTATACTCGACGTAATCAAAAATATTTTATCTTTATCAATTGATTGAATATAATTTATACAAGGCTGAATTTCATTGTAATATAGGTTATAATCATTTATTTGACGTAATCGTTTATCAATGTTTTCGATGTTATTGTATGAATAAATATCAGAATCGAACCAAATAATAGTAATACTTTCTTTGTTTTCTTTTCTGTCTACCATTTTTGATTGATTCTGTAATGCTAAATTAAAAAATGAAATCAATCGATTAATTTATTTCAAGATATTTTTAATTGCCCTAACATTATTATTTGTATTTTTCATCAATCGAATTAGTTTTAGATGAAGAATATCGATCCATTTTTAATTGTCAAAGTCGAACTGTACATCTCAAAATGAAATTAATTATGGTCCATTGAATAGGTTACTCAATACAGGGTGAATCCACCGGGTTTCGACCACTTTGTGGAAAAAAATTGTTTTTCTTTATTTTGATAGTCTAGTTAGACGGAACGTCGTCGAAAACGGTCTGAGGTACTAATTAAAATTCTTTTGAGTATACGAAGTACAGAGATCCAGATCATTTTTTAGTAACAACTCAATGCAGGATTGGAAATAATATTATTCAAGGAAGTACCGCTATAATTTCAAATAGAAGATATGATGAATTTTATACCAAATGAAAGCCCGTCAAAAATGTGATTTATCTATATTAAATGATAAGGGTTCTGCAAAACTTTATTATATCAAACATAACAAATCTCTAGAATGAGGGTGCATAAAAATGGTTTTCTAAGGAGATAATGCTGTGATTTTAAATGGAATCAATAACAAACTATATACTAAATGAATGCGTGTTAAAAATGGGATTTATCTATATTAAACAGTAACAGTTTTGCCGAACTTTTTATACCAAACATAAAAGATTTCTAGAAATTTTTGCTATTTTAGTATGAAAAAGTTTCTTTCATGAGACAGTTCAAAAACTAAATTTGATTCAAAACAGTGGTTTTCTACGAGGTAATACTGCGGAAATTTCTAGAAATCTTTTATGTTTAGTATAAAAAATTCGGCAAAACTCTTACTATTTAATACAGATAAATCCCATTTTTAACACGCATTCATTTAGTATAAAGTTTGTTATTGATCCCATTTAAAATCACAGCATTATCTCCTTAGAAAGGGTGTGGGTGTGGATATTGTTCTCCTCTTCAACACACACTTTCTTCAACTCTGAACTTATTTTGGATATCATTATGAGATCCTAATAATCTCGAATTTGAGGTTTTAAGATCGTCTTTTTATATGTGTCGCATAGATCATCAAGTTTTATACATAAAACTTGATGTTGACTATTGCAGATTTGTTTTTCATATCGACTGACGATCAAAACTAAATCTCTATTGAAATCTCATTTTAGTAGTCACACTTATTATATCCAGACCAGCATAAAAATTCTCCATCAAATGATGTGATCACTACAACAAGCAGAGACAAAAAGTTGTTGACCGATTCGTGAAGAACAGCTCAGATTGAAAAAATCGTTTGAACAAATTTTTCAAAATTGAGTCGTAGAAAATATTCTTCATGGTCGACTTGATATGTTTAAGTGGTTTTTAAGCAAAAATAATGGAGAGAGGGCGTGAAAATGTCCTTAACATTACTTATCCTTTCGAAGCAACTCAAAATCTATCAGCGACATTATTTTGATGCATGTTGGACTCCTCGGCAGGTAGATAAATGGGCACGCAACTCTTACAGATACTGTTGACTTATCATAAGAGATGAGAAAATAGTTATCTGGCCACTCAAAATCATCGTAAAAAGACCGAAAGTATGACAGAAAAACGTGCAGCTCTTATCATACTTCATCCAAGTGATGACTAAAAATGTAGTAGATGTAAGGATGAGAGTGAGTTTTGAAAAAAAGGAGATTCGTACTCACACCCTTTATATATGATGCTTAAAAATCTATTAGACTTAATTCACCGTATTTTGTGAGCATGTTTCTTAAGTTCAGTTGCAAACATCATTTTGACCAGATAACATAAAAAGAATAGAAAATGGCTCTCAGTGAATGAATCAATGCTTTTCTTTCCAAATACATGTATGATAGTTTTTCAATCAATATATAGGTTTTTTAAATAAGAGAAATTAATCTTACCTAGAGTTTTAAAGTTACAAATTTATATCGTATTATTTATTTTGATATGTTGCAGATACTTTCACAAAAATAACAAAAGTTTCAGATTATTTTATCAGATACGAACAATTAAAATTCATCTTCGACAGTATCTCAAATTACAGTTTTCTGTACCAAGATCCATGATAAGTGTTGAAGTATGAGAGGAGAACAGTGAATCACTCTTTGCCTTCTTTATAAGCTGCTGTGATAAGCAGGCAATTCTTTTTTCTATTCTCCATCAAGGGTGTGGGTGTGAGTGCTGATTAAAGAAGATTAACAACCAACCTGCGCCCACACCCACACCTACACCCGTGCACTTCTTAGCATACAGTAAAACCTCCCATAGTGAACATTTCTCTAAAGTGAATACCTCGTTATTATGAACGGTTCCAGGTTCGACGGAGCCATTTTTGCTGAAAATGTCCCTCTCTAATGTGAACATTTCCTTAATCTGAACAGTGAACACTTTTTTGTAGTTCCTTTTGCTATTAAAACCTCTCTAATGTGAATATGCTTTTCTGACCTCGTTCTCTTTCTCTACATCTATTTCTTGTGCACTACGATTAAGTGCATTTTATGAGTGATTCGACTACTGTATATATTAAATAAAGAATGACATCATGTCACGAGCTCACCTTACATGAAAAAGTACAATTAATTTATGACAACAGAGATGGTAATGGTTTGTCACAACGTAAATTGGCCGAAAAATATAATATTTCACTTGGTTCAGTATCAAATATTTTAAAACGCAAAACAGAATACTTAAAGGATTATGAAACAAATCAAAATCAAACTGTTAAACGAAAATCTAGAGATGTTAATGTGCAAACGCTGGACGAACAAGTATCTGAATGGTTTGTTCAACAGCGTGCAAAAGGAATACCTATTTCAGGACCTATATTACAGGAAAAGGCACGTGACATAGCTGAGTCATTAGGTGATCAATTTGCATCATTTAAAGGATCTAATGGATGGTTAGAAAAGTTTAGAGCAAGACACAACATTTCACATTATGTCATTAGTGGTGAAAGTTCATCTGTAGATGTTCAAACTGTTGATGATTGGATTCAACGTTCATCAAAAATTACACATGGTTATGATGCAAAAAATATTTTTAATTGTGATGAGACTATTTTGTTTTTTAAAACCATGCCTGATGACTCATTAACATTTGATCAAGAAGAATGTAAAGGAGGTAAAAAGTCGAAAGAACGTGTTACTATTTTGTTTTTGTGTGAGTTCAATTGGTGAGAAGCTGAAACCATTAGTAATCGGTAAATATCACTATTTTAATACTTATAAATATATACGTATATATATATGAAAGTTTTTAAAATGCTTTACAAATTTGGGTTTGTTTTTACTTGTAGGCAAAAGTTTAAAGCCACGTTGCTTTAGAAACTTAAATCCTAGTAAACTTCCAGTTGATTGGCGAGCGAATAGAACAGCATGGATGAACGTCAAACTGTTTGGTGAATGGTTATCTGTTTTAAATGAATCAATGAAAAAACAAAAACGAAAAATTATCTTGTTTATGGACAATGCACCATGTCATTCAATGGATATTGTCTTTTCGAAAATTAAAGTTACAATATTTTCCACCAAATACCACATCAAAGCTGCAACCGTTAGATCAAGGTATAATCCGTGCATTCAAAGCACATTATCGAAAATATTTAGTTAAACATATAATTGCTTGTTGTGCAATGACTCAGACACCAGATGATATCAAAATTACGTGTCTGGACGCCATTTATTGGATTGATGCAGCATGGAGAGCTATTACAGATGCAACAATATGTAATACATTTTGCACAGCTGGTTTTTAAAATGGTTGTTATGATGATACAACAACGTCACCAACCACATCTGATGATTCAACAACATATTCAGCAGATATAGTAACAGTAACAGGTGATGAGCAATGTGAAGAATTAGAAAAATTAGATGATTTATTACAACATGTCACAATTGGTGGTCAAACAATGAAAGCAAGTGATTTCATTGAATTAGACAAAGATATACCTCCATTTAATATATGGTTTGATAATTGTGAACGTCTTATGGCTAGCGATCTTATTGAATTCAATGATGATGATGAAATAGATGATGAAGATGATCGAATAACAACAGAATCATCACAAAAATATCGGAAGCAATGGAAATGATAAGAAAACTCCATTTATTAGCAACAGCACAACAACCACAGTTACATCCATTGATTAATGAAATTGAATCCAAATTAACTGATATTTACATTAGCTCAAAAGAAAAAAGGCAAACAACACTAGAAGACTTTTTTGTAAAAAACTAGATTTTTTGTTGTAATTGAAAAGTTTTTCAATTTAAGTCGTATAGATAAAATATATGAACAAGTGAGCAAATACCTAACCATTCATCTAAAACCGATGTGAAAGCAGATTTTTGGGGTTTTATCTTCATCTTACAACAAAACATGCTTCACCTCTCCATAGTGAACACCTCCGTAAAGTGAACACTTTTGTCCAGTTCCGATGATGTTCATATTAGAGAGATTTTACTGTACTTGTCTGTCACGGTCTGTGGGGGAGGGAGAGAGATTGGAGGTAAATTTCTATCTCTAAACACTTCAACACTCCTTTTGAGATCGTATTTCACAAAAACCTGATTGAGAAGACAGTAAGATAAGTCATGTAGTGAAAATTGGACAATATAGATACATTTATTGTATTCGATTTATTTCTCATTAAATAGAAGCGAACTCATTCTCCTTGAAATATATATTTCAATTGTCCATAGTTGCTCAGATTCCAAAAGAGCCTTGTTTGAGAACAACCGAGCGCCAAAATACCCATAAACTTCTTCTGTATATGTCATCCGTATAAAAAAATAATTGCAAAAAATTAGATTTTCGATCGATTGTAATCGTACATGTCAGCGATCACATCATTCTCGCTTCCTTTCTTTTATTACAATTGCTTTTGATAGTATGTTATTTGCAATAACATTCTTTTTCTGTTTTCTCTCAGCTTCCATGTGCCACACATACATGTGTGCTTTAGTTTTGTTTTTATTCTTAGTGCAGTGATATTTTTTTTTCTCGTGTCGTTGTGAGCTTTCACTTAGAAATGACCTGTACCTCGTCCGCAGAGGTTAAGAGAAACTGCACAATATTAAATGTATTTGAATAGAAATAAAAAACTACACAATGAAAACAAAGAACAGCGTGAAAAAAAAATCACTGTACTGATAATAAAAACAAAACTAAAACACACATGTATATATGGCATATGGAAGCCGAGAGAAAAAAGAAAAAGAATGTTATTGCAGATAACATACTTTCAAAAGCAAGTGTAATAAAAGAAAGGAAGCGAGAACGATGTGATCGCTGACAATACAATTCTTAATCAATAATTTACATAAAAATAATCATAAATAATCAGTTATATTTCTTTCAGTTTAATTATAATCAATTTACAAAAAATAATCCATCTTCTTGTGATTATTGTTGTGTAAATTCTCGATTAAGAATCATATGATTATCAGGAATAAAAAATCAAATTTTTGGTGGTTATTGAGGCAATTTGTTTTCCATGGCCAAAATTTTTGCAAATAAACTCTCTAATGTATTCTATCTAATTCTATATTTTCTCTATGCTTTATATTATATATTTTAGATATCAAACTTTCAACTTCAGTTGTAAAGAAGTAAGTCACTAACTTTCTTTTAATGATGCCTTGAAGTCTTCTGAAGCTTTTCCAAACAAAATCAGATTTCTTGTCTTTTGTTCTGAATTTTTGTGTATGTGCAGATGTCGTTAATAATCAAATTTATTGCTAATGTTAGTCCAAAATAATGCTTTCTAAAAAATGAGTTACCCAGCTAGATCAAATCTGTTCAATTGTTTATTAACAAATTTTGAGACTATAAAAAGCTTGACATCTGAAACTGAAAAGATATGTATTGACGATAGGATCTATTCACGTGCTTATTTTTGAATAAAAAAACTCATTGACTTGCCTTTTCTGATTAACTTCGAACAATCGACGAAGCAATGATTACAAAATAGTAATGATCGTAGTAGGAGAACTATCTTTCTCTTCAAGAGTTGCTCTGGAGAATTCATTACTAATAGTGCATTCACTTTCAACACGCAGAAATGAATGATGCATCTCTTTTCTGTTGTTTTTTTTTCAGAAAAGTTTCTCGTAAACTAACAGTCTCGGGATTTGAAATGATCCATGGTTTACATTTTCGTGATCTGCTCATCGCAAT
>CAJNOL010002241.1:29926-43038 GCA_905250125.1 Rotaria sordida | reverse complement strand
GACCGGACTCGATCCAGTCATTTAAGACCTTTGATATTTATTACGAAAAAAAATTTTATAGTTTACTAATCTTTAAAAAAAAATAGCATTTTTCTACGCAGTTTTTTATCTTAAATAAAAATAAAGTACTTTTCAATGAGTTTACAAAAAAAATACATAATAAAAACTAGAGACTATTTGAGAAAAAAAAAGTGATTTTTGGTCTTGCATTAAACATAATTTGTTTCTTGAGCTTTTTCGGCAGAGAGGATGATTTTATTGAAATAAGAATCAGATATTTTCAAACAGTTTGCGAAGCTCTATCTAGTCATATATACATAAATTAAAAATGAAAATCACTTGAATTTCGCATTTCATCGCATCTTACTTTTTCATTTCTTTTTTTCTCTTGTAGTTTTTAGTAATAGAAGTATAAAGTATGATCACATATGCATGAATCATCAAATCAATATCAAACTAGAAATTCATTGATGCATTTAGAATGAAACTCATTTTAAAACGGTTGTATTAACAGTATATGCAATACATCACTGATATAGATTATTGATCATATTAAATTCGTCTGGTTGACTAAAATTTGGAAGTTGGTATTACCGAAATCTTACGTTTGCATGGTTTTCATACTCTTATTAAAATATCACTAGATTGTGAAGCGTCATCTGATGAGTGAAACTTCTATTTCTTAAAAATAAAATGTTTAAGTTAACATATTGTCTAATTTAATACATTTCTATCAAAAATTGGCTTTCTGATATTTTCATGAAATCCAGATGTCGCCTTATCAAGTGCATTGGTCAATAACTCTTCTTTCTTTCCAGTCACATTTTATATCGTTGGATCGTGTATTAGCAATTGGTTTTTCGTTTCTTTTTATTGTAGAGTTTTGTACCAAGTATTCTATCGGTTAATATATGTCCACCAATGACAATTTTTTATTTTTCAAAATTAAAATGGAACAATGCATATTGTTTTTTCAAGTGAATATTCTTATTTTAGACTTACCGAGAAAAAAAGTAAGTTATTATTATTATTATCTTAAAATTTAATATAATGATTTTCCTTTTATATTTTAACATAGTAAAAAACAAACACTCGATGATTAATGAAGCACAAGATGTACTGGAAGAATGTTTAGATATTACCTGACTCAAGAGCTATTACATTTATTGAACCAGATGGTTGACGTTACTTATATCTGATCCGTTAGTTTAGGCTTCTATAAGTCATAATAGACAAAGAAATAGAAGCCAATTTGTACCAGATCAATATTCAAACAACAAGGAAAAATAAATACCTTGATGAATTATAACAAAATGTTTTCATTTTCATTTTACGATTGATTAATATAATTTTTTTTATGTAACATATTATGTAAAACATGGTTTTTTTTCTCTTCAAGGAAGATCTTTTGACTTTTTTTTTTGTGTTTTTAATAAATCAGATATTTTTTTTTTGGTTTTTATGAATTGATTGATTAGTGAGATAATCATGCTTGTAGATGATGCGCATCAATGCGATCATCATGGCTAATAAAAAAATATTCAATTCTTTTTTTACTTCTTCATCCTATGTTCTACTTCAATTGCCAATGTCTTCTGTTTATTCAAGGTAAGTTAGTAGTATATGACTTTTTTTTTCAACTTCATTGCATGAAAAATCCGGAGTAGTCTTTACTTTATTTTTTTTTTTGGAGTAGACTACTATTCTTTTTGAGTTCTTGATTTTAATATTGCTGAATAGTAGTCTTCAATTTGTATTTTTCATATAAAATAAAATTTGAAATAAATATTGTTTATCTAATAAATTTAGAAGAATGTCTTCCAATTTATCGGATATTAAAAATAATACATTATCAGTATGTACATTCAATATCTTAGCACCATGTTATAAACGTTTATCATCTGAAAAGGATCGTGAAAGTTGTTATGATTCTTTATGGCAAAAACGTCATTTATCAATAATAAATCTTCTTCAATCGCTTGAAATTAATCTTATTTGTTTACAAGAATTTTGGTTTAAAAATCCATTATTTATTCAGTTATATAAATCAAATTTATCATCAAAATATTCATTTTATACACTTCAACGAACAGGTTTTCTTGATGATGGTTTAGCTATTCTTGTTGATACGAATTATTTAAAGGTTATTGATAAATATGAACTTAAATTAAATGATATTGGAAATCGTATTGGACTTTTACTTAATCTTGAATTAAACGGAAAAAATATACTTTTAATTAATCTTCATTTAACATTTCCACATTATAGATTTGAACGTCGATTAAGATTAAAACAAATGAATAAATTTCTTGAATTAATACATAATTATCAAATATCAAAAAATCTTTTAAATCAATGTTCAATTATTTTATGTGGAGATTTTAATTCGTCATATCATAATGATAATGTTTACCAATTAGTAGAAAATCATTTTCAATCATCTTATAAATTTATTCATGGATATGAACCTCATGTAACACATTTTACACATAGAAATGAGCAATTAGGAGTAGATTTTATTTTTTATAAATCAAATGTTCTTCAACCAGTAGCAAGTGAATTAATTCCACGTGGTTGTAATCATTTAGTATGGAATGATCAAAGTCAATGGATGTTAAGTGATCATCGTGCGATTCTTACGATATTTAAATACAACGACATCAATTAATAAATTTGTTGATTTTTTTTCTCAGAAATTTTACAAAAAAAAAACAATGATAAAAAACAATTTTTGTTCATTTGATCAAGACTTTCATATACTAACAAGAACCCGTGCGTACTGCACGGTTGTTTCCTTCTTTAACGTACGACCTTAGATGTTTAACTTTTCATCCAATAACAGACATCTGATATTATGTATATAGATAGATAGCCCTACGGCCTGATACTCTTATATCGCACAGATTTCTATAGTCCAGGCAGTCTTCGGCTTTATAGCCTTATATCCCTTGTAGTTCTTGTAGCCTTATCTCTTTATTGCTTTATCCATTATTATCTACTCCCTTACTGCCTTACTCCCTTGAGGATCTATGGGTATCTCCATATAATAGCCCTTGAGGACCTATGGCTACTCCCATATAATAGTTCTTGAGGGCCTATGGGTATCCTAATATAGTAGTCCTTGGGCCTTCCGCTAATAGCTTTATTTGATCTTTGACCCGACACAGACAGACAACCACTGAACATTATATATATAGATTAAGATTAATAGTTTTCGATCCAATTGTATGAATATTCGAGTTATGAAATAGTTAAACAGTAGATTTGAGTGAGTGTTAGAGCTCGTCAGATTCAAAATTTTCGGACCCGGTCGAATTGTACTTTGATACCCTATATGAAATTTTCTAATCGAAATTGAATAGTCGCATCAAAGATACGAGATACTTTTTTTTCAGTTTTTTTTTTGTATTCGACGACTAGCGCATCCTATACATTGCTTATACCACTAGAGTCTATCGGACCCAAAATTTTCGAATTCAGACTCGGATCCAACCGAGTCCGAGTAATCCGACGGGCTCTAGTGAGTGTGAAGTCTCTTCATCCGCATCCTTACACTCACACTTAATCATATTTTTCTTTGTGTGAAACAAGATAAAGATTGTTTTCTGTTTACTTCATGAAAAATTTGTACAAGTTTTAGCAATTAAAATATCCGTTCAAGTATAACAACAATCAATAAAACTTTTATTGAATAAATTACATGCGAGTGTATACGAAGTATTTATGTCATATGTTTGTATGTCTAAAATAAAGCTAATCGAATAGTCTAGTCAAATTCAATCCAGCAGAAATCATTTGGAACTCAAAAGATTAATTATGAGTATAAACTGAAGTTCCGGAGATTCTCCAAGAAATACTTAGGACTACGGCTTCAATTCCAATCTATAATCTTTTCTTGCACTGATGAAGTATCATCCATTTTAATAAAGATGATTTTTCCACATTCTCATATTATCAGCACATAAAACGAAATTACAAAAGTAAAACACATTTGCTCATTCATTTTATAGATATAAGTTATGTCTTTATTCCTTTGTATTAGAATTAGAATTTAACATAGTGAATGAATGAAAAATTTCCCTGTGCCGAGGTCGTTGAAAGGTGAGCAGATATAGATAACTCTAGGTCCTACTCAGATAACATTTAATCAATCTTTTGCCTATTCTTAATTTGTCTTTTCATTCAAGTATGAAAAATACGCCATGTTTGTCTCTCAAACATAAGCACTAGTGCAATTGTAGATTGATTCCACTAGCTTAAGATTATGCAACACTTGACCAATTGCTCAGCTTCCAGTAAAAATAGTTTTCGGTTCCAACTTTTCTGATTTCGGCTAAGTAGAATCGAAAAATCTTGGTTCGTTTTTTTTTTCTGGAACCGCTGAGCTCCTCCGGTCAATGATCCCGGTATCCGGATCCTGCTTCCAAGTTTCTACCATTTTCCCGAGTTTTTCGGTCGGAAACGATCTGTATTTCTTGATCTAGGTCTACTTCAAACAGAGTCTTTTTCTTCTATGTAACTTGATCAATACAAACAAAATGATCCAAAGTGCCTTTGTGCAAATCGTCACATACGTTCTAATCTTGACTTCAATAATTAAGACTTCTGGCATTTTTTTTTATTATCCAAGATCAATAGTTATGTTGATAATAATCAAATGAAATCTTGACTAATTTAATAAGTCTTATTGAAATTTTCATTTCATAAATATGAATCATCCATTTTTGAGAAAACAAAACGTATATATACTATTAACTGTAAACATCAACTTATATCATAAAAAAAGTAATACTACAAATATCGATAAGAATTAAAATGAAGCCGCATTTTTTTTTTCTTGAAAATTTTTGGAATCTACAAAATTATCTTGTTTTTTTATTTTTATACATTTTGAAAATATATAAATAATAGCGCCAAAATTCATTCTTCTTATTTCTTCTTTTAATTTCTCTAACTTTCTTCTCATGTCACATAACAATAATTATCAACAAATACAAGAATTAGTTTCTTCAATTCCATTATCAACTAAAGATCATCTTCGTACTCAACAAAAAGATATTGTATGTAATGATTGTGGTGGTATTTCTGCTGTTAAAGTTCAACATTTATTATCAACACTTGAAGGTACAACACAACTATTTAATACAACACCATCAACAAATAGTATTATTGAAAATACAACAAAATCTAATAATATTTATCGAAAAACTAATAACCAATCAAATACAATAAACAAGAAAAAAAATTTAACATGTAATAATAGTAAAAAAAAAACTTCATTACGACGAACTATGAAAAATAATAATAAAAATAAAAATATGAATAAAAAAATTCAACATTCAACTAAACAACGAAAGTTAAGTATTAATCGAATTCAATCATCACAATATAAAAATAATAAAAAACAAGCAAAATCAAAGAACAATAATACAATTAAAATTAAGAAATTATCATCGAAAAATAAATAAAAATAAAAATAAACTATTGTATTTACTTTAATATTTATCGAATTACTTTATTTTTTTCATTGAAATAAATAATGTTTCATATTTAGTTTAGATATAGAGAAACAAAAACATCGAATTTTAATAATAATTGTTATCAAACTAAAATATCTTCATCAAATAATTGCAAAATAAAAATGACATAAATCAATAATATTTTCACGATAACACAACAAATCAATGAACTCAATTTTATAATGAAGTGACATTCTTCAAAATATTGCAATTTATTATGAAGTAGTAAATTCTATGTATTTTAAAAATAATATCATGATATAAATCGTGCCATTTTTTCTATAGAAATATATGTCATAGACAAAAATAAAGGAGGGAAGTAGGTTGATAACTGTTGAAACTGGCTTCCTCAAGAAATTTGATTTCTTCTATGTCAAACTATCACACACGAAGTGTTCGAATGTGAATTCTGGTAGAATTAATCATATAGCACTTGTTTGTATTGTGTACATATCAATTGAAATAGTCAATGATCGTCACATACACATTGAACTCAATTGTTGATGATAGTCAGCCTTTTTTATCTATCATGTCGTGAGTGTTCAGGATAATTTTCCTATGTTGCAATAGTATTTTTCGAGTGTTTCAAAATGGTGTAAAAATATTAACGAAAAAAAAAATACTAGATAGTCAAAGAAATTCTAAGGCGACCGTTCTCGAGACATGATTTTATGTCTTTTCTTTTTATTGGTAATTAGTAGATTTCAATAAGAAAATTACGATTTGGATGAAAACTAATATGATACTCTAAATCAGTATCCAAAATTGAATATACTTAAATGTATTTCAATTATTTTCAGAGACTTGAATTTTTCAATGAAAAATTCACCTCTGATCCTCCGTGAGGACTCGGTCAAAAAAATGAATTTCATCAATAAGTTATTTTGACAATGGGAATCAAGTTCTAAGTTTATAAAACCATGGCAGAATTCCATCTAGTAGAATAATAATAGAGTTTTCATGAATCTCATTTCCACACTCAAATCTAAGGGATTCAGAGGTGTACTTTTTTAACGAAAAAAAAAAGTTTACGATAATATTTGAAATATATATTAAATCCACTGAGTTTAAAATGCTGATTCAGAGTATCATATAAATCTTCACCCAAATCGTAAATTTTCTTATCGAAATCTACTAAATAAAGGCACAACATCATGTCTCAAGAACACTACTCTTAGAATTTCTTTATATGACCGATGTTTTTATACCATTTTGTAGCGCTTGAAAACTGCCATTGAATCATATGAAAACTAATCTGTCTGCTCATGAGATGTATAAACAAAAAAAAGACTGATTAACATCAACAATCGGATTCAATATACATGTAATGATCATCGGCCTGAGCACAGCAGCCATCGACTTCCCTTCTCTAGGCACAGTTCTTTTTTAATTAGGCACAAAACTACGAAATAATTCTCTTTTATTTAGAAATAAATTCTAATTATACAGAGTTTGTATCAATTTGTTTTTGTTACTAGGCAATGTATTCATTTTCATTTGTTAATAATATTGTAATATATCCATCAATGGCTTCTTTTGCATCGACAACGAAAAATAAGTTTCAAAAATATTTTTATGAACAAACGAAATGACATTGAAACCTTTTTGGATTATTGAATTTTGAGAGAAGACAATTATTAATCTATCACAAGAAATGCATCACCTAAAAAATTTTTCATTTTTTTTGGCTGAGAAAATAACTCAACTCAATAGAAGTTTTTTTATTTTCATCTTTTTTGATATTTTTAATTTTGAAATCTTAAAAAAAAACTCTGTTTAATTTTGCCTGATACATATATATAATTCAGTTTTATGTATCTGTAAAAATAAAATTTCATTTTTTTTTTTATTAAGATATAGTGTGTTCGATTATAAATTATTCTTCTGATATTTGTATTAGAAAAATATTCTATTCAAAAATTGATCTATCTTTAAATAAATTTTTATCAACTGAGTGATCCATTACACTCGACAAAATAAAATAAAATATTGGTAAAGAGATCAATTGAATAGATATTATATACTTATATAGTTTTTATTATAATTCTCATCAAATATTCATCGTAAATAATGAATCAATCTATTCAACTCCACGAGTATTATTAAGTTTAATAAACACTTCTCAACCGAAGTCTACTTTCCGTGTATTATAAAATATTTCATCATCTACATTTTCTTTTTGTTTTTTATTTTTTTTCTATGAGAAAAAAGGCTTTACATTATTATAGCGAACGAATAAGTATTTACTTTTGATTATATTCATACTGTCTAATATTCATAAGTTTGATTTTCCGGGCTTCTACCGACTTATTTTTCTCACAAGAGTCATGACAAAAAAAAAAAGAATTTGATTGAAAATTACTAATATTGCTTCTATGCGAAACAAAAAAAAGCTTTCACGACCTGCATGAAAATTCTGTTTAATGTTGCTGTTGGTAAGATGATGAAATGACGTAAATGAATTTTATTCATCGATCTGTTTGCATTGTATTTCAGCACCTCAATAACATAAAATGTGAGAAGGAAAAGAAAAAAAAAAAAGACATTATTCAGACATGACTTTGTGCGTATCTTGGTGAAATAATGTTCTTGTAAGCAGAAAAAAATTTTCAATTCTTTGTGAAGGGATAAAAAAAGAAAAAAAGAAAATAGTGAGAGTATTTAAAATGATTTTTTGTTTTCAAATTTAATGGATAATGTCAGTATCTTTTGTTGGGATTCAATTGAACGTGACCTGGTGGTGGTTGAGGTCCACGTTGTGGTTGATTATAATTGTATCCTGGTTGTGGAGCACGAGGAGTTGGATCAGGTCCAGAAGGTACTACATCTCTTGCAGCTTTGCTTTTTACGACATAATAAATAATCAAATAAATAATACAAAGCACGAAACATAAACAACCAACACTTATTTGAATTGCTCGAAAGAGATATTTTGCTTGTGATTCACTGTAACTTGAAAATGCACTAAGACTATTGAATGCTGTAAAAAAGCTTGTTCGAAATGAATTAGCTAACGCTATTGGTACTACAGCATTAGAAGCGCATGACGATGTTAATATACATGCTGTAGGTTGGGCAAGGAAATAAGCATCAAATCCAATCAATGCACCACAGGCAACAATAGCTATTACGCTTATTACAGTTGCACGAAAAGCAGCTGGTGGACCTGGTGCACAACATCCTATAGAAATTACATTTAAATAGTATATATTTATTGTTAAATAAAGATCTTACCAGCAACAAATATTCCAAAAAAGTGTACAATCATTATAAGACCACACCAACCTCCGGCAAATACATTTGTTGTCCAAAAATTTGCTGCAACATTACCCAATTCAGTAAGTATAAGAACAATAGTAGCTATAACTTCGACAATACCAAGAAATATTACGAAGCATCGAGGCCATGCTCTTTTAAAACTTTCTGCATTTGGAGCCGGCATATTTTATTGTAAATGAATATCAAAAAAGCAATCGCCTCTGACCTACTGTTATTGTTTTTGAAAAAAAATAATATGCCAGAGTTTTATACTTTCACACAATATATTTATTCTCGTTTTTTTCTTTTTTCTTTCCCTTTTTTTTTACTTCCAACCTACGCTGGCATTTTTAAGTGTTCACAAGCAAAAAAAAAGAGAGAGAGAGAACGGGAGAGCATAGTCGTCCATTTTCTTCACATCGTAAAAACAAAAAAAAAAAAGAGAATTTTAACAAAAAAAAGCGAAATAACGTAATCACTATGTATCAGTTCGCATCGGCTTTTCATTCGTGAGACATAAAAACAGAGCATGACAAAAAATAATATTATTCTGATTTTTTTCAGTCGCGTATTAATAATAAAAGAAAAAAACACAGTATAATAAAATAAACATTAAATAACTGATGAAAGTATTCTATTTATATTGAAAATGTCAACATAAGGCGTGTCATCGATTCTCAAACTAGAGTTAGACAATATAAGTTTTAGTGAACTATGAATTTATTTATTTAAGTTGAAGAACACCAATATTTTGTTTTCATCGAACAATTTATATTGGAATAAATTATGAACAAGTTTATTATATATAAAAATCAAACATGCATCTGCTCGTGACAAAAAGAAAACGTTATGTATTCAAAAGAAAAAAAATATATATATATTCTTGAAGAACGTCATTTTTTTTTCATAATGATTAGAAGTCATTCATGATATTTAATTTGAATTTTAATGAAAATCATTAGATATCTTATGATAATTATCATGTTTTTAAATATTCTTTATTGAAATAAATTAATGAACAATTTCTTTTTTTCTTCAATTTTTTGCAAACAACAATAAATAATTATTTTCACATAGACTACTCTTTTGAATCAATCATATTTATAAAATATATTTATAGAAAATTTGATCTACTATCATGAAAGATCTATAATAAAAAACACAATAGAAATCAATGAGTCTACACTAAAATAAAGTAAAACAAAAAGCATGATCTACATGACAATTGATAGATTTAATTAATTATATTTACACGTCTTTAAATAAACCCTTGAAAGCAACAAAGCATTAATAAATGAACTTAGTGAGCAAAGAAATATTGCTAGATATATACTAAACACCTGGCTCAGTTATATTTTTAGACTAAATTTAGATATTAATTTTCTTTCTCGGAAATTACTAAAAAAGCAAATGAGAAAAAGAAAAGGTTTTCATCCGTTGATTCATTGTTTTCATTTATTGTTTGTCATCATGAAAACTATACCTTGAAAAAAAAAATATATTCATAAATTTTCATAAGATAAAGTCTCTTTAGTTTAACATTTTACATTTATTTACAAAGACATTTTATGTTCCTGTTGCAGTTCAGATCAATATGTGTCTCTACTAAAGCTTTTCAAAATAAAACAAAAATCTTCATTTGTTATAATCAATTTGTTAGAGTAAATATACGTCACTTAAAAAAAGAAATTGTTTTCTCTAGCATTTATTTTTTTATGTTTTGTGCTTGTATGTTGAATAACATCCATTAAAAAAATTACTTTTTACTTATTAAACACAAAAAAAAAAAATTTTACAAAAAAAAACAAATGTATCTCCATTTCAAATGTCTATTGCTAAAGCCATTAGTGAACAATGTATATCTTAATCACATGTACTAGAATATTTTTTTGTACTTTTACAAATCAATAATTAATTATTCAAATAATTTTGACAATCATTCATTTCCGATAGAAAATTTCTTAAATGAAATAAATCATTTTTTTGCATATTGTCACTTTCAATTTAATCTTTTAATAGATGCAAGCATCGACTATCTACGTAGTTCATCATTAATATTCCATAGTTGTTCAGTAATTACATGATTTATTTTTTTGGCTAGGTTTACATTGCAGATATGTTTTTTTAGACAATTAAGGAAAAGTAGCCGCAAAGCGGAGTCCGGATGAGAGAGAAGACAAAACTGAACGTATAATAGAATCAAAACAAGATTTATTATGTGACAAAACAAAAATCATTAATGAAATATATAAGAATATCTAAGGTACTAATTTTATTATCAAATTGTGGCAGCGAATATTGAAATGATTGTTACCCAATTATTTTTTTTTACAAATCTTGACCTTGAAATTCAAAGTTGAAGCTTAAATATCCTTGAATACTTTTTTCTTATCGCAGTAAATTTCGTACGAAGTATTCGGATAATTTCTTTTTAGATTTTGATATTCACATGCTATCTGCCGAAGATTTATCAGACTTGATCAAAAAAACTGATCCATCCGTATCTTACTATAATCCTAGAGATGAGCGGGACCAATCATTTTTGGTCCCGGTCCCGGTCCCAGTCCCGGTCCCGGTCTAAAAAAAAGTGGTCCCGGTCCCGATCCTGATCCCGGTCCAAAAAAAAAGTTGGCCCCGGTCCCGGTGCTAGTCCCGCCGGGACCGGGACCGGGACCGGGACCATGTTGCCCATATCTAGTCACATTCCAGTGACTCTGTGCGATGAGCCGGGTTTTTTTTATGTCATCGAATTGCATTACGGCATCTTCATAATAATGCACACTCTAAAAGTGCCATCCGTCTTACAAGACGCAAGTGTCTATTCTGCGCTTATTTTGCTTCAGCATCTAAAATTGATTATCCTTTGCAGAGATTGAATCGGTTGGCATTTTTTCAGAACCGAACCGAATGTAACCGACCGAAATTTCAAAAATTTTCAACCGAACCGAGCCTAGAACGTAGGTGAGGATAAAGATGAGGCATATATGCACACCCACCCTCATACTATTCACTGTAGTGCTTATCAAGATGACAATCAATACTGATCATTTCATCCTCAAGGAAAACAACCTCATGTATATACGTTTTTCTAAGTTCTATGTTTCTCTCATCCAATAGCATTATCTAATCAGCATTAAGTTCGTAGTGTTTTGTCAAAATGCTGCTGCAGTGGAACAGTAACCAGTCAGTATGTAAGAGAGAAATTCGTGTTCATTTTTTCATTGTTTTCTATGGCTACAACGAGCATAACAATTCTGTCGTTGCATAAGTATGGCCGATGTTCGCTGCTATGCTTCACTTAATTTTTTTTCGCATAAAATCACACTATTATTCATTTGAGCAGAAAAGGCGAGCGTTCACCTATATATATGTCGAAGTTGACTTAAAAATTAATTTCAGAGTCAACTAGTTGAGCTTAAAATATTTTCAAATCAACTGAATTTTGAGGTCAACTTCGACATGTACAAAAAGATAACGCGATAACGCTCGACGACACACTTGTTTTGTTTTCAAACAATGGCTATTATTACCATTGATGCAGTGGCGTAGCCAGGGAATGGCCATTGAGTAATAGCCCAACAGCTTAAAATTTATTACCCAATACTACAAAAATCTTTACATACGTCTGCTCGAAGACTTTAGAAAGCATCGGTTTTTGTGATGGAAATAGACTTTCAAAAAAAATGGAGTCCAATAGATTTTAAATTGTCTAATATTGCCCATTCCTCAAAAACATTTATCAGGAAATGACCCACGACTCCAAAATTTCTGGCTACGCCACTGTATTGATGTATGTCTTCCATTGTATTTTCCTCAATTACGAAATATTATGGCATCTAATGTTTTGTCGCTTTTTTAGTTCTAGAAAAGCAGATTGCCTTTTGATATAACTCCAAAAACTTCTCAACGTGATCAATTGACTAATCAGATACCATTTCATATAATGTCATTGTTTTGTTATTATTCTTTTGAGCAATTTCATAACAAAGATGAAAATAATCCTTTGTGATAATTCAATCTTTATTTAAAAAAGATAGTTAGCGCAGCACCAAAGGAGCTGAAATGTGGAACTCACGTATATCGTTTAGACTTGTTATCCTAATATATCATCTGCAAACTGAAAGATTTCTGTTGATTAAAATGATTCTTATAACTCATCACTGGCATAAACAATATTTTATTATTTATTTGTACATTTAAAACTGCGACTATCTTTTACGGTTGAGCGCGCCCGATTTTTTTTATTAGTGTTGCTATATACTCGATAATAATCATTTTTTTTTTTGGCTTTTTTTTTATTTGAAATTTTTTCATCATCAACTATTTTATAAATAC
>CAJNOL010002241.1:7878-29826 GCA_905250125.1 Rotaria sordida | reverse complement strand
TTTTTTAATTTCTTGTTATCTTTTGTCCTTCGAATAAAAAAGTCAAAATATCGAAGGTACACTAAAAAACGTATGTTTTTTTGAATAGAGCTCTTTTTGTAAGAGCTACCAAAAATCAGCAGAACAATAGTTTTTGAAACAAAAACAAATACCTATCCAAAACAGTGTCTACTATATATGAAAAAAGTTTCAGCTCGATCGGACATACCATCCCGAAGAAACGGAAGCATTTTTGCACTTTTTTCATGAAAAAATTGTTTTGAGAAAAACACGAAACAATGTACAGTTTTTGCTATTTTCATTATGTAAATTTTATTTCTTCTCGATTTTTTTTAACGTTTGAAGACAATGTTTGAGTCCCAAAACGAACTCGGTAGATAGATGCCATATGAAACTATACAATGATCACAAAAAACCAAAATTGAAAAAAGAACAAAAGTTTTGAGCGAGAAAAAGGACGTACCCTTAAGATACGGCTGTTAGGTATTGTATACATTTAGTTTACGAGAAGATTTCATGTCGCTGAAACTAAAATGTGATGTTGAATGGGAAATAAGTCCTTCATAATTTCCGTTCAATTTTTAGATACGTATTTCCCAAGTTACTGTTATTTAGGATTATGGAATCAGAGTGAATAGTTGTAACATCCAATATCTAGTTTTCGCATGTTTGTTGACGCTGCGACTGCTGTTGGATATTTTTTTAGGAATACGAACTGAAAAAGTTGAGATGGTAGATACTCAGAAGTGCAAATATTAGTCAATTAACTATTCTCTAACGGCCTAATACCCAATTTTCGTCGGCGCGTACGAATTGAGTGAAGTTCGGACTCGCAGTAATAGCAAGATCGGAATTTCCACTGAGAGAGATGTCGACAGTTACATTGATGTCAGAACGCAAAGTGATAACGGAATCGAGCCAGGCCCGGACAGTACGCCGACCGAGACCGTCAATGAAGCCGGAACCCGCACTTATATCGGGGTCAGGACGGCAAACAAAACGAGACAACGAACTGATAGCAGCATGGAAAACGACACTGAAATCTGGATCCCAACTGGTCTCAGCGTTGGGGCCGCGAATGAACCCATGTCCAGACATGAGAGCAGCTTTCGAGTCGCGATTGAAACCGTCGTTGCAACTAATAGTATCATGTGAACAGACTGAAATCCTCAGTCTAACTGATACTTGGATCAGAATGACAACTGAATCGGCGTTCCGAACTGAGGGCGACACTGAGGCTGAGCCTGAAACCTAGATTTCAACCGTTAACAACCTGAGAGCTTTTACTGGAACAGTCGCCTAAAATGATACCGAGATCGGGACAGCCAATGAAATCCTCAAGGGGGGAAAAGCTGATTCCGTGATTTCATTGATTCCATTGATTCTATATGATTCTATTGATTCCAGAATCTGTATGAATATCATGACTTCTGTCCACTATTATGTTGTCCCATTGGATTTTTCTCATCGCGGTTTCGGCCAATCAGATTTTTTCATGCCGAGGCTTTAGCCAATCCGGTTTTTACTTGCGGCGACTTCGACCAATCAGGTTTTTCCATACAGCGCTTTCGGCCAATGAGGTGTGTCCACAGCGCGATTTCGGCCAATCAGGTTTTTTCACACCACGGTTTCGGCCAATCAGGTTTCTTCTCACGACAGCTTTGGCCAATCAGATTTTTTTATGCCGCGATTTCTGCCAATCAGGTTTTTTCATGCAGCGGTTACAGCAATCAGGTTGATTCACACCGTGGTTTCGGTCAATCAGATTTTTTCATGCCGCAGTTTCGGCCAATCAGATTTTTTCTCACGGTGGTTTCAGTCAATCAGGTGTTTGCACAGGAAACACCTGGTTGGCCGAAATTGCAGCATGTAAAAGCCTGATTGGCCAAATCCCCAGCATGAAAGAAATCTGAGTGGCCGAAACCACGGTGTGAAAAAATCTGATTGGCCAAAACTGCCGTGAGATAAAACCTAATTAACCGAAACCACCGTGTGTAAAAACTTGATTGGCTGAAACCGCACTGTGAAAACATCTGATAGGTGGAAACCGCTGCATGAAAAAACTTGATTGGTGGAAATCGCGGCATAAAAAAATCTGATTGGCCGAAGCTGTCGTGAGAAGAAACCTGATTGACTGAAGTCGCCGTGAGAAAAAACCTAATTAACCGAAGTCGCGACGTGAAAATATCCGACTGGTCGAAACCATGGTGTGAAAAAACCTGATTGGCCGAAGCCACTGCATGAAAAGGTATGATTGGCCGAGACCCCGGCATGAAAAAACCTGATTCGCGAGTATAAGCAGGCATTTTTTTACGTTTGATTTCATAAGATTCTATGTGATTCCTAGTGATTTTGATTGCTTCCGAATGATTCCATTGATTCCGACCTCCAGGGTCAGCTTTTTCCCCCTTGGAAATCCTGAAACAAACTAACAGCAGCGTCAGGAATCAGACTAGAACCTAGATCCCAACTGATGTCAGTGTGCGAACTGTGACTGAAAACATGAGTCGAACTGATAGCGCGTCGGGACAACAACTGAATTCGTGTTTCGAACTGAGAGTGGTATAGGAACCAAGCTTGAAACATACATCCCAAATGCTACTAGTAGGGAAGGCTTTTACTGTAATCGTCGCCCCGGCTGATACCGACCGAGATCGGACTGATCGATGAAACTCTCATAAGAACTGACAGCGGCATGGGAAACGGGAGTGAAATCTGGAACCCAACTGATACCAGTGTGGGTCAGTGACTGAAACCATTTTCCCAATCTAGAGTAGCTTGGAGGCCGCGGCTGAAACCTGGATCCCGAATAATATCGTGGTGGAGACTGTCACCGGCAGTGTGACCTGAACTGAGAGTAACATAAAAACAGCGACTGAAATCTAGATCCCACGTGATATCACGGTGGAGACCGTGACAGGAACTTATACCCAAATTGGGACAATAATTGAAACCATGAGCTAAATGGACGAATAGAGCAAAGGACTATGCAGTTTGATTCGTACAGCTTATTCACGAAACCTCATCACTGTCGAGTGATCCATACAGAATTATTATGCTAACATCTTATCAGTATCTCTTTTGGGTTTTCATCGTTTAAAATGCGCACTTCTTTGAAAGGCTGTTCATATAATTGTCTTCAAGGAAGTATAAAAATAGTTTATGTCGAATTAGGATTCATATACATAGCCAATTTTCTTGCGGAAGAACATATTTCTTTGTTTTGTTTGTTACCGAGTATTACGAGACACTAGAAGAACATAGAAGTTATTTTGTAGAGTTGGAAGCTTCTGTCATCCAGCCTCAGTCCAATTCGTTTCATGTCACAAAATTTATTATAGGATAAAAATCGCCGTTTTTTCAAATTTTGTAAAAATCGCGTTTTAGAAAGGACAGTTTGAATACAATCAAAAAAAATCCCATGCATCAGTCAACAATAAATCGTTTACACTAATTTTCGCTTTTAATTTAACGAGACATGAATGACATATTGCATGAAAATTTGAGTTTGAGTAAGCTATTTCCACCATAATGAATGAAATGTAAAAATAAACAAATTGTGTTTAATTTCCTATATACATAAGAAAATTCCTTCTGGAGTCAAAACGAAACTTCATTGAAACTAACTTAACGATTCGCCACAAAAACAGCAGTCTTTGGTTTATGCAAATAACTTGTGTCAGGATTTCTTCAATTTTTAAAACGCAGATTACAGTCGGAATCTTTTGAGAAAGCCGTTTAAAAATGTCAATATGTTGTAGTTTTAAAACAATTTTATGTCAATTTTTGCACTTGCTATCTAAAGTTAACGGTTTTAATGTATTCTCGGACCTAAATAAAGAAGAAATCTGTAAAAAATTATTCTGACCTTAGCATACAAAAGATGGAAAACGTATTGACAAAGTAATGGTGCTGTCTCTTACCTTGGACTCTCTGGTACGTATATATATATATAGCCTAACGAAATTGTAAGGGAGCAGTAGAGAAAATATAGTTCAGCAAATCATTCTATCGTTCATGATAGTTCAATCCTCAAAAGAGCTCCACTGTGAAATGACCTAGTGCTTAGAAAAGTCATAACTTCGACAACGTGTACATCGACATTTTCAATATTCAAATTTTTTTTTCTCGAGTCTATTGAATATGTAGTCAATGATTTGAATCATACATTTTAGAAATCAAGCTTACAACTTTGATTCCAAAGTTTCTGACAACAGTGTATCGTGAATATCACAATAATCGTCAATGCTAGCATCAAAGAACAATTATACTCGTTATAGTCGTTTAGATAGGCGGCAGTAAGTTTGTCGACGTTTTGTTCACTAACATCATGATTAACATGCTAATTAGCTACTGATCACAAGGAAAGATTTCCAAGTATGAATACACTTCTCAACTAAGGCAGTGATAACTAAATCTGTCATAGCCAACTTCATAATTCTCTACGTTTGACTGACTTCTCTGAGTCTTTAAAGCTGTGTAATGAACACTATTTGAATCACCTCTCGATCTATTCTAAAGCTTTTCCGGCAAGATCGGATGTCATGTTTTCGATTTGAAATTCTCAACATGAACAGATCTCATCGTTACCATAATTTCCCACAAGTTTTAGTAGGAACGAATGCGTCTTCGAAATATGCGTTTTTCAAGCAGGGCAAGTGCTTCTAATTTTCAATAAAACATGAGTTTTTGAAGAACTTAATCTCTCGGTATGGAAACATACGTTTCAACTGTATCTTTTACGACATTCTGCTAAGCACGAGTTCTATCTATTTGCAAGTTTTCAAATTGAAAACTCGACTCCCTTTTTTCAAAATGCCTTAGAACAACTCGAGAAGCCAGTAAACTAGAGTTCATAGCTCAGCCTCAAAGGTTCATACATTGAATTCAAGTTAAGGAGTTACATTACTCGTTAGGAACGATAAAATGGTCACAGTCGCAATCGAAAAACTATTTTCCATTTGAAAACCGTACCTCATCAGGTCAACTTTAATACTGCTTTCGCTTTCTATTAACAAGAAATGAATGATACACCTTTTCTGCATTTTTATTTCAGAAGCCGGATTACTGAATACATTCCATGGACGATCGGCGTATTCATGTGCCTATTTATGTTTGGGCTTACGATCGCGATCATACTTTCATTGATACCTGTATATGTCAGAAATCCTAGTGAAAACATGATGTATAACAACAGCACAGGTTTGTCAATTCTCTTCTTCAGCTAAATAGTACATGATGCTCTTTGCCAAGTCATTATTGTGAAAAATTTAGAAATAGTATGAGAGAATGAATATAATGCGAAATTCAGTTTTCTACTAACACATATTGTAGCATATTCCTAATCAGAAAAGTGCACCATGAATGTTTCATGAAAAAGATTATATTCGAGACAGTCAAAAGTATTGAGTTTGTTTAAAGAAAATTTTGATGATTTGAAAACCATTTTCTGATTTTGTCGTTCAGCAATAGTTAATAATAAAAAAAGAAGTTATCATTTGTCCTAGTTACAATAATCATTGTCTTTTAATGGTGCTTCGCACAGAGAAAGATTTTTTATTTAAGAAATTGAACATTATTCATTATTCGAATGTTCCAGTTTTCTACCAAGTTTTTATGGTAACCAAGCCGAATTTACTCGATATGATCACTGTATGTCTTCGGCTCCTATATCACAAGGAGTGATACTCGCCATCCACAATCTCTTGTATCTGCCGACGATTATCTAGACAGTTTTTAAGAAGCAAAAGATCATGTTCTATAAGGTTTCGCAGTCAAAAGTTTCTTCTTTATTCTACACGTCCTTTTCCTTTAGGGTTTGATGAATAGAATCTTGGTTGATTACCATATTGATTTTTTCGGCAATCTTAATAATGATTCACCCAGTTTAGAGCAGTTGTTATTTATGAGTGAATACTTCTTTCCAATATATTCAATATCATTTCGTATAGATCATTTTAGTGAGAAACAGATCATAATAGACATGACTGAATCCAAACCAGAGATGTCCATCGCGGTAGCGGCAGCATTTTTTTGGAGAACATTGGAAAACTGCATGAATTTAATAGAATTTCAGGGTTTATAAATGAAACATCCCGAGACTGAATGAATCTGATGGACTAGTACCAATACCTCTGGTCAAATATAGTCGCAGCAGCGAAATTAGAAACACTTTTTTGAAAACGGCCGCGGCGACAGCACGTTTATTTTATAATTCATCATGGCAAGGTTTTTTATAAGGTATCGCGGCGCGGCAACATTTTTTTATACACCATCGTGGCGTGGCAGCGGTGCGGCAGCTTTTTATTCTAAGGACACAGCGCGGTAGCGGCAGATCTTCAGCCGCGATAGACATCTCTGATCCAAACTGTTTGAAACCTTCAAAGTATACAGAAATTGAAGCTGTCATTATTTTCAAACGAAAATCTCACCGATTTGAAAGTAAATTGAAAAAGATTAAGATATTTTTGTAATTTTTCCATGAAAATACAAAGAAGATTAGCTTATGTTTAGTATGTGTGCTATTCATCAACTTTCTTGGGTCCGTATAAAAAGTCTACTTATTATATTTTCCTCGAGTACATATGAGACGATAATAATTCATTACACATGCACAGTTCGCGGATATACAAGGTACAAAGCCAAGTCCAATCTTCATTCTAGACTTCTACGTCGTCGAGTCGAATTTCAATTGATTATGGCAACTGTTGCAAAAATTCTTTGAAAAATGTAAGATTCTGTTGCATTCGAATAGATAGTCATCGAAAGATTGTGCATTTTTGATAGATAGAGCATGATTCACAGGTAACAAGGATATGTTTAGTAGACTTGTTTTATAAGCTAGTAGCAGCACCCATCAATTTTTTTGTAAACTCTTAAAGACTAGTCTGTAGGGAGGTTTTTTACAGTAAAACATCGGATGTGGGTAGAGAGTTTCTCTTCACTTTTCTTTTTTTCACATTCACATCCTAAACAGTGTAATTTTCGTTCATTTCACTAAGAATTCTAAATATGGCTTCGATGAACTCTTGATAAAAATCTTGGTTTGTAATTTAGAAGGTCTATTATATCGATTTTTTGAAATATCATCATAGGCTGTACATTATCCTATAGAGTGCATTTGATGTTTGATTCATCATCCAGTCCAATATTCATAGAGTATATTAGTTTTATTACGTATCTTTCGATAAAATAGAATTAGGTTAAAAACTGACATAAGTTGGATGTCTTTCAGAAAGACAGCCGAATACACTCCTGAAACTTGTGCCAGAGAGTGAGTAATGAGCATGATCTTCTGATGTGCGAAGTACCTTTTGGCGAACTTTTATTGATCGAGAGACATGAAACTTAAAAATTCGTTTAAAAGAGCTCATTTGAAGTTCTTACAAGATATTTATAACATCGCTGTGATAAAGCTTTTCAAAGTTATTTTCTGTCATTAATGAAGTATATATTTTGAATAAAGTCAAAATGAAAAATGAAAAAGATCTACAGTGACCGAATATATACTTTTCTGAGAATATGTCTAGAACTAGCTGGTTTTTACTTGAGGTTCTTGTAATAATTGAATATCTCAACAGTATAGCTATGTTTCTTTCCAAACAGTTTACGTAGATCCCTAGAGAATGTACTGAGTTAAGGGTACCCGAAAAAGTACCCTGTTACCAGTATGTCACAGGAACTTTTGGGTACCAAAGTACTTCGAAGTACTTGCAGGTACCTAACTGGTACTTTAACAAGTAACCTGCTACAAAATGTGTAGTAACTGAGTACTTGAAGGTACTGATCAGATACTCAATTGGGTACTATTGTATAGTATTTCTAGGTGCCCTGCTACAAAAATTTCAGTATGTTCAGGATCGAACCTGACCTTTAACTTTTTTTAATTTTTGTTTCTCTCAAAGCCGTTTACTACATTTTTTTTTCAATTCCGAAAACTTAGCAGGTACAATCCCGGGATCTGACCCGACTTGAGTTGGTCAGGTATCCATCAGATCACTTCGGAGTAGTCCGCTCTTAATCTACGATCAAGATCGGCATGTTCTCGACTAAGAAATAGTCAAGAAATAATCTAGAAAAAATTAGTATGAAAATAGATTAATTTCTTATGTCTTACTCAGTTGTTTATATGGAGCCGTGCGTGAAAAAGAAAACGGTGAATGAATAGTCGCTACACAGAACGCGACAAATATAGGGTATCCTGTATAGCTTGCCTCAGTAAAATTACAGATGCGAGTATCTATACAAGTACTTCTTAAGTGAGCGTACTTTTATGGAAACTACACTCAGTACCCACATTAGTATAATTACTGAGAATTTTTGAAGTACCCATATTGGGTACCCTGCTAGGCCTTTCTTAGTACATGAGTACCCTGAACTCAGTACTTTCTCTAGGGATATGTGTCAAACGCTTGTCTCGACAATATTTGAGAGAATCTGCCAAATCTGACACTATCGGTTAAACAACTTCGGCTGTGAATTACATGGTAGGGCTCATATATATACGAGCATTGGTCACGTTTGCTATATTATTTACTTTAACATTTTTTGTCGTCTATTTTCATATTTTGTGTCTTACACAAAAAGTTAAAGAGTATAGGAAACTAACTAATATATGAAATTAATATTAGAAACTTCCACAAATCTCAGTTTCTAGATCAACGATGGGTGAAAGTTCCCGTGGCGATGGCTGTTTAACTACCGAGTAGGCACTTAGTAATGTCCGAGAATCAAAAGGACAATGTGCTGATCTTCAACAAAAAATTTAGAGAAATGTCGCTCCCGTATGTCGAAGAGCTCGTTCTACTGTGTCAAAATGAAATCTTTTTTTTTTAATAATAGAATGCAAAAAAACTATCCTTATTATAGTCAAAATTAAGTAATGAATAATATAGACCAGTGATGAATCTAATTTTTCTTGACTTTTTCCATTTTACGGTGAATATTGTAGATCACTAGTACCATAAGAAAGTAAAGAAAACAGCATCAGAGTTGACGTCGGCTGCGAATGTAGTTAATGTTTCCAAATGCATAGAATGCAAACTTTAAAGTTTGCTAAACTCTGGTACGAAAGCATCGTCTTGTAAAAATTACCTTTACTGCATGTTATCTAGGATGAAAATGATAAAGAGATGGTATCGTAAGTATTTTCTTTGTATTCGATGTTATTTGATATTCACAAATTAGTTTCTTTTATATGTCAATTATCTTCAAGCAACTTTTTCATACAATAACTTAGTTTTTTTTTTGCAAAAATGCTATGAGAAGTGATTGCCTATTTTGATCATGCATGTCATATTGTAGAAACTGGTGACATAACACAAACGTTTGTCTCAAACTCGATACTAATCAATAATCAGAGTACGACAGTCACCAACGCTAATCAGATAGCTCGACAAGTAATCGTATTTCTATTAGTTATTACATATGTCTTAATTAATTGAATTGAACGAAATTCTAGATAGAATCTGCCTATGGTTTCCCAGCAGGCTCGGTAAGAATCACTAATATTGTGATTAATGGTATTAGAACAAATGCTGGTAGTGGTCGTCGTCGCCGTCGTGAACGTCACAGAAAAAAACGGCAACTGTGCGTCTACATTTTGCGTGTTTTTTTTTTCTAATACATTCTTTCTCAGCACTTGTATAACTCTGTTTCAGATCTAGTTGTGATCAGTTCATATCTACTCGATCATTTGCACAAATCACAATGCGTATAACCTACCCAAGAAGGTGTGGATTATCACCGTCCTGCAAACAAACATTTGTCAATGATACTCAAACTCTTTTTAATACATATGCTTCAAGTTTTCCTGCGACATTCGTATTTGCTGACGGACGCTCTGTTGAACTCGTGTTATTCGCATGCAGAAAAACCAGCGATATTCCAATGTTCGTTATTTGAAGTAGAGATCGGTAAAGGACGGGCATATTAATTTTAAAATTTTAAAAGGTATTCTTTTTCTAAATGTAGTTTATTTGATAAAAATTTTTTGTTAATTAAATAGAAATAAAAATAATTTAACTAATATAATAGAAAATTAATTTAGGATAAAAATTAAATTAATATAAAAAGTAATACAATAAATAAACATAATTAATAAAATAAAAATAAAAATTACATGAAATTAAAAATTATTGTTGACATTTCGATACAGAATTGACCTTCTTCAGAACTTGTCGTTACATATACTATTGATGTTCGTTTTTTGTATGTGCATATTTTCTTTTCTTTTGTTTTGTTCTTCTTTTTGACAGTGGTACGATTGAGGAAAACTAAGTGTTGTTTACTTCGAGTATCGTCGTCTTGTCCTATCCATATCACCATCAAAAAGAAGAACAAAATGAAATAAAAGAAAAGAATACACGTACATGCAAAATACGAACATTAATAGTATATGTAACAATAAGTTCTAAAGAAGATCAATTCTGTACCGAAACGCCAACAATAGCTTTTACATAGGACGTTCAAAAAGCTCTGAGAACTAGTAACATGCTTTCAATAAGCAGTACATTATATTTATTTGTTTATAGCAAAAGGCTAGAAGACATCATAATAATGTTCGATAGCAAGCTCGATTTACTTTTAAATAATCTTTTTGTATTCATCGACATGTGTCAAACTGATTTCTCAGTTAAATTTATTGCATCTAGGTGGATATTTAATCTTTATTTTAAAACAGTTGAATAATAGAAACTCAGACGAAGCAAGGCCAGTTGAATATGTCTGATAGATCATATCTTTAAATTCTCTCTTCGTTGAGAAATTTAAATAACAACACTTTTTATATGCGGTTTGCAGTACGACGATGGATTTGATATCGCCAATGCCTCGTGATAGTCTTTGTTGAAAAGTTTCTTAACCAATGCTTTTTGAACATTATTATGGTTGTTAGATAGCATTAACAGACGGTATAGAATGCACCTGACAAATACTTAATGACAAACATTGCTACTTTACATGTTGTTATCTGCTTACGGCAAGTAAAATGTTTTTTCTCCTTTTACAGACTAGGATTTCTCTCTTGCCTCTACCTAACACTGCGAGCGGTATTTTTTGCTTAGACGATCGTGCATTCAAATTTCTAATTAAATTAATTGAATATTTTGACAATCACTCATATGTTTTCTTATTTTTAAAATGTAAGATTTTTTGAATATATTACTGCATTATAATGAGAAGTTTTTTTTTCCGTGATTTGTCATAGAAATAATTTTCAAGTAGTTTTATTACCAGGCACCGTCAACATGAAAGCTGTTTTATGAATGATGTGATGAATCAAGTAAAAGTATACTACCTACCACTTTCATCGACGAGATATTTTTTTCTCGTTTTTTTGAATGTATATGTTATCGAGTACATGTTTTCAATAGTAGTCAGGGTGTTTTTTTTGTTGTTTTTCATTTTTGAATCATCACTCCCACAGAACGAATAGTTTTTTTTTCTGATTTGCTATAGACTTCGTGTACGTATGAAAAAAACACGACAGTTTTGACCTATTTTGATTGTGCAGCCACTAGTTACTACTAAACAATGAATTTATTCACGATAAATGAAAATTTATACAAAAATGGATACGCATTGGAATGGGATTTTTTCATTAATAATTTGTTTATCATTTTTACAATATATTTAATCAATATATTAATTATCTTATATATTTTCAAACAGCATACAACGATAATTATTTCCAAAGAAAAACACATATATTTATCTCAATTGAAACCGTGTAATCTTTATAATGAATATCAAGTTGCAGTTCCAAATCTTATTCAATCCACAGTTCTAATCAGTTCACATAATGAAATATTTAATGAGCTATTTCTATTTTCCACGGTGGAGTCTAATACCGTATCAATCCAAAACATTGATCATTATGTCATATCAACAAATGAAATAGCTAAAATAAATGATCAAATTCTTCCATCAATAGAACAACGAGAATTGATATGTTATGTTGATGGTAGTTATTCTCATCGTATGCAAATCGGTCATTCAGGTTTTCGAGCTTCAGATGGTTCAAGTACAGTTCATTCTTATTTTCCTCAACGTCCAAGAAGAGGTAGTACCGAAAGTGAAGTATTTGCTGCTGGTCTTGCTATTCAACATGCTTTTGAAAATTGTTATAATACATTGATCATTTATACAGATAATTCTAAAGTCGAACAACTTCTTTGTCGTCCTAAAGATAAAGATAGTTGTGATTATCCTGTTTTTTATCAGACTTTATGTCAATATCAACAACAAAAGAAGAATAATAATATTCGAGTAGAACGAATTCGTGGACATCCAACACGTTATGAACAAAGTCAATCTGACATAAAACGTGAATTTGCTAAAATTGATCGACTTGTTCGTAAAAAAAATCAACGATATATTCAACGACAACGAATTAAATATCCAAGATATTATCCATCTTACTATTCATACAATACTTTTACCTATTATAGATGGGAAGTATATCAATGCTTAGTTTATTTTTAATTGATTACTTAGAATTCGATGAAGCAAAAATAAACTTATATCGAAGGAAATATTTCAACATATATCTGTGTTATATTTTATAGAAATAAAATTATCTCATGGCTCTTTCTTTAGTTAGCAATGAAAATCTAACAAATTTTATATGATGTTTATTTTTTTTATTAGAATGTATGATTTTCAACATTTTAACTTTTAATAAAAAATAGTTCAAAAAAAATTCAACATTCAGTAATTCTGTTTACGTTCGAAAACCACCAGCAATTGAAATGAATTTTTTATGTCAGCTAATATTTTCAAATATTTCGTTTAAGATTATCGAATAATGATAAATCGAATGTTAAATATGATTGCATATATATTTTATTTTTTTTCATTTAAATTTAAATAAAAATTTAGATGAGAATCTTTTTTTTTTAATTTTTAATTGTAGATTACAATAATAGATCTCGATTAGCCGTTTCCTTTTCCCTACTTTTTACTTTTTGTCTACGAAACTTTCGAATTATTGTCGAAAAACTATCTGCCAAGTTTGAAAAAGCAGTTTTTTCTGAGTCACTTTCTGTCAGACAGGTTGCCTCCGATTATCTGTCAAATTTTTAGCTTCTTCTACTTCTAAAAATCTATCGAGAGTCCTAATTACAATGAATATTTGAACTTTGTCTATTACCTATTTGATATCAGTAAAATGTAATAATGCAAGAATATGTTCTTCTCAGATAGAATAAAAATTCTATCAAATATATTCAAAATAGCTATTGAACAAATATATTATCTTGACTAACTTGAAATAAATGTTTATGAGTCATCTAATCTTCGTTGAAGCGACATCTATATTGTCAGAATAATTTAATATTATTATATTTATTTGATTTCTAAGAGAATTTTTAATTTAATTTTTTTATTTCAATATAAAATTTTTTATTCGAACCAATGAGAAAAATGAAGAGAGGCTTCCTTAGAGGTCTATAATTGGTTGTATAAGGACAAAATCCAAGATGAATATTTATTTCTAGTGCTTGCTCTTTCTTTATTTGTTGATTAATCTCTCCATTCATTCTTTCTTCTTACTGCGTGTGACCAGTGGTTGACTTCTCCCTCGAATCGTTCTTCGTCAAAGATTAAAAATGGATTCAGACAATGATTCTGGAAATTCTAATGATGGTCCAATACATCGTCGTCGTACACAAGGTACACGTCCACCACCACCATCATCACATCAAAATAATTCCTTGCATCGAATGTCAACTAGTACTACAAATGTTGATCGTACATATCATCCAACAAAAGAAGATGCACCTTATTCGGATGATGATGAACTTGATGAAGAAGAGGATGATGAAGATGATCATCGTCATCATCATCAACAATCAACTTATCGTGGACGTGGACGACCATCACAACAACAACATTTAATGGATACTTCATATGATGATGGTAATGAACATCATGATTTACCAAGATATACAGGTCCATTACGTGAACAAGATCGATTTTTACCAATTGCTAATGTTGCAAAAATTATGAAAAAAGGTGTACCAGAAAAAGGAAAAATTGCTAAAGATGCTAAAGAAACTATTCAGGAGTAAGATTTGTTTTTGTTTGTTTTTTTCTTCTAAAGATTGATTATTTTTAAATAAATAGATGTGTTTCGGAATTTATTTCATTTATTACAAGTGAAGCATCTGATCGATGTCTTCAGGAAAAACGAAAAACAATTAATGGTGAAGATATTATTTTAGCAATGTTAACACTTGGTTTTGATTCATATGTTGAACCATTACGAACATTTTTAACTAAAGTACGTGATGCATCGAAATATGATCGTACAATGACAATGGGTGGTGAATTAAGTGATGATTTACGTATACAAGTTGCACAAGCACAAGTTAGTCAAACATCTGCACCGATGGCTCAAGTACAAGTTGCTACAACTGTTCAAGTACAACCACAAACAACAGCAGCTGCAGCTTCATTATCTGGTCAAACAATAGCAGCTAAACCAGCTGTTGCAGCAGCTAATCCAAATGGACTCGAACCTTATGGACATTCAGTAAGATTTTATACTTAGAAATTAATCATTGAATTGAATGCAAGCAACTTATAAGGAAACCCATTTAACTAATGATCTACGTTTGAGCTCATAGTATAGAAATAAATCCTAAAAGGCTTTTTTCTTCTCGAGTTATGGTATGCCTAAAAACGAACCTATTTTTGAAAGCTCTTGTGTGAAAGTAACGGTTTTTGCAAACGTGTTATCTTAGAAGAAAAACATCTGTTTGAACTGAAACTCCTTGTTGTAATGTTTCTTGTGATATCCTGCAATAGACTGAAAGTTGAGAGAAAATGACCATAACTTGAGAGAAGAAAGACTTAATGATGTGAGCTCTTTCAGGATTTTTTAAATCTGTACTCTGAGCTCAAATTGAAATTATCAGTCAGATGAGTTTCTTCGCTAGTCAATGCTATTTTACTGTGCTGAATTATTTAATTTTTCATGAATTATCTTATTTTCTACATTCGAATAAAATATTGTAATTATGATTAGATGACAAGTAATGAGAGGTTTTATTTTAATTTTTCTATTGTTTTCATAGAGATGACTGATTAATTGTCGGATTGATCTATCTTGATTATAGGATGTATCAAAATACGTAGAAAACAGTAAATTTTTCTATTTCAAATTGTTTTCTTGCAGAAAATCTTCAAGATGATATCATTTTTTGGGACAACATAAAAGATTATTCTCTCATAGATACTTACATATGCTCTATAATCTGAGTAGATCGAAAATAATTTTAACAAAATGTTTTTTTAGTTTAGCAAATCAGCATATAAAGATCTAAGAAAGTTTACTGTGGTCATATATATAGAATCAGCACGTGTGATAACCCATAGCTTCTGGTGAGAATCGACGGTGAGCCTTTGTACCATCACTCAAGAAGTTATTTCTCATAGTTTTGTCTAAGTTAATGACAGCTGTGCAAACTTGAAAATAGTTTTGCTATAAAATTGTACATGACTCAAAAATTCGTGATTACGCCATTGATAGCCGCAATGATTCTGTCAATGTCTTCATTATAATTTTTCTTTTTAGGTTCGTGTTGTGACTTGTATTCGAAATGATCAACCAGGTGAAAATCCTAATTATGTGTATACAATTCAACCGTATCAATAAATATCTAAAACTACACGTAACATTAATAAAGGACAGAAACAATTTGTACATTGTTTTTCTTTTTTTTTTTTGTCTCTTTGTTTGTACATTGCTTGTCTAACATATATCATCAGTGTATTTGTGTATGTGTCTTTTTCTTTCGTTCTTTCTTTCTATTTTTCAACAAACAACAAAAAACAAACAAAAAAAACAAACAAATCTTTAGTAATGGGCAGTTATTTCTTCTTACAGATAAAATTTATATTCTATGGACGAGTTATCTTTAATTATTCAATCAATAATTGATACTGAATTGGATGATCTTATACTTGATTTAGTTTATGAAATTCATTCATCACTTAAAGGAATACCTGAAGATCAACTTGAAATAAATAATAATGGTACTAAAACAAAAAATTTTTCAATACCATTTTCACCATCACAAACAACAGCTATTGAAAAACAAACATGTATTTGTCCTCAATGTGGTCAATCAAATATCATAGCTATACGATTTGCGTATCATCTAGCGAAATGTCTCGGTGAGAGAAAGAACAAAAAAGAATATTTTCATCAGGTTTTCTTTTTATTAATTGAAATCAAAAACTTTTATGGATTTTTTTTCTATTTTTCAAGGTGTTGGTCGACGTTCATCTCGTCAAGCAAAAAATCGAATTGTTGATCAAGTTATGACTATAACAGCTTTATCAGATGATAGTCGATCAAATGGAGATGAATTTCAAAATATTTATTCACATAATATTATACCAGAAGATGCTGGATCTTGTACAGGTAAAATTCTTTAGTTTATTTTTAGTATAAATATACAATTCTAGATTGAATTTTCTACATTGATTACAGATATGTCCATAGTTTTCGATTCGACAAAGTTCTTATAGAGAAAGATGCGAAATACTTAGAAGTTGTTAGAAAAACAACTCTGCAAATTTTTCATTATTCCAGTTTCCAATTTCACCAATATGACTTTCAGATTTCTGATATAATAAGACAGAGTCTAGACTCAATTTTATATGAAGAATCCGAAAGTCGTATTGGTGAGGTCGACAACAGAAATGGTGAAGAATTGTAAATTGCTTTTCTATAAGCGGGATTTTTTAACAACTTCTCAGTTTTTTTCCCTTTCTTCTCCGTAAGGACTTTGTCAAATCGCAGAATAAAACCATTACGAACACCGTAAATAAAAGAAAAAAAATGTGATTGTTTTGTTTTTTTGTTTAGATTCGACATCAAGTTCAAGTAATAATCATCGTCGAATGATAAATGAAGATCAAGAATATACAGGTGATTTTGATAATGATGATGAAGATGAAGATGATTGGAAACCAAAAAAGAAAAAACGACGAAATGCAACAGTCAATACAAATAATGGAAATAAAAATAAAAGAAGAAAAAAGAAAGATGATATTATTGCTATATCACAACCTATTGCTGAACTTGATTTTCATAATTGTATCATTCCACTTGATAAACTTAGGTAGGACATTTTAATTCCGTTTGTTTTTTTTAAAACTTTATGTTGTTTTAGTCCACGAACACAACATACTGCAGTTCCGTTAGTATCTTCAACTACATCATTAAATAGTGAAAATATTTTTTTAAAAAATCGACAAATATTACCATCTTCTCCATCATCTCATTTTTCTGCTCGATCACCACTAAATCTAGTCGAAGATGAACAATCATCAGCAACATCAATTATTATGTTTCAAGAAGACAGTAAACGATAATTCATTTCGTTATTTTTTTCTTTCTTTTTTTTTGTTGGTTATTGTTTTAAATCTCCTATATAATGTGTTCAGTCAATTTTTTTTCTGGTGAATTTCAAAAGTCAAGAAACACAAAACAACAGAGAATTTTGATGATAAATTTATTTCTATGTTATCTTTCTTATAGTTGACTGCTATCATTGACAATCTTTTTTTTTCTCGTTCTTTTTTAATTTGTACAACGATATGAAATATGATATTATATTCAAAAAAAAAAACAAGATTTAATAAAATATATAAAAGTTTATTTAGAAATCAAAAGCAATTCTATATAAAATAAACAATTTTTCACATAAAGAAGAAGACGAAGACATAGAAAATATATCGGTAGATCATTGAGAATCAGAAAAAAAAACTAAAACAAAATATTTCAAAGATGACGATGATCCGATTGACTATTGCAATGAAATAATCTCTTCAAGTTCTCCTATTCCACCCTCTCAGAGAAAATGCGTATATACATACGCACATGTGAATGAATATTTCTGATGACTTAGTGAGTGAATGGTCGAAAAAACATGGGGTAAAAAGCGGGTGTATATGCGTGTTGTAATGAGTTATTCGAAGGAGGCTTTTGGAGAGGTATACATGTCGTTGATTTAGAATGGGTGGGATGTTTGTGGTATGCTTTTTGTATGATATGTTCGGCTGCCAAAAGCTTCGCTAATAGAGAGCTGTTTTTTTAATTCTCTAGACTCCCGTCGTTTCGAAAAAGTTGACGTAATTTTTGTTTTTCAAAATGCAGTTTGCAATCAAAAAGAACGGAGACTCGTCCAGAAGCTTTAAGTGGGTTGTCGGAGTGTCCTCACACAAGCTGTGAATACAAATGTAGAGGAAATGATGTTCTCAAGTTGTGATTGGAATTCTATTAACACATTCAGCCCGACGTCGCCCACTGGTGGGCGACGCTATAGTTTAACGAGAAACTGTATAGAGAAGCACTTTCTTTTGCTTTTTTCTTAAGCAGGAGGTTAAACATAAGATGTCATATCTTCTGCCATCAGTACTTTATTTGAATCCTTTATTCTATAGCATAATGCTTATCATTAAAACACTCAAGACAAAAAAATTTATCACGATCAGAACAGAAAGTTTTTACTTTCTTTGCTGCTGCATTACTCGCTTCTCTTGACTGTTGTGTCCTTCCCTTCGCATAGCAGCCAGTGCACCGTCTGCCAACATTGTACGTAGATCCTTCCTTTTCTTCGAGCTTGCGATCAGCGAGTTTACGCTTCGAATGACTTGCTAATTGTTGTCTCGGACCAGGTTTCAGCTTCTCGATTGGTGTACCAAGCAGTAAAGGCTGGACAAGACTTTCACGAAACTGCAGAATGGTCACTTTGCTTGCCGCGTAGTTTTCTTTGTATATCAAATAGCTATTTACTAGTGCCGCCCAAAAAACTAATTCAAATGCTACCTTTCGGTACCACTTTATTGACCGCTTGAGGCACGTGTAATATGATAATAGCTGATCAGATAAATCACTACCTAGTCTTCCCTCATTGTAATCTAGTACAACTTGTGGCTTCATGATGCTTTCATTTTTACTATTGGTATTTCCAATATCAACCATAGTTGCTGAATACGACGGTCTTATGGATATCATCAAGACGTCCTTTTTGTCTTTCCACATAATCAATTTTACGCCGTCTTTATTCTGAAGTTCGTAAGCTTCACCGCATCTAAGGTTTTTCTGAACAACTTTGCTTCTCGATCCGGCGCGATCACTTGTCAGTGTCCCAATGAGATACGTATCATGCTCCAACAAACGTTTCGCAAGAGAAATACTAATAAAGAAGTTGTCAGCTACCACAGTTCGATAACATCCTCCAAGACCATCCAACAAATTCATTACTACTGTTTGAGCACATGTCCAAGACCTGTCATAGGATCTTGCCTACCGGCATAGATCACATAATTCTAGGTGTATCCATTGGTAGCCGCTAACTTGTACATCTTTACGCCGTACTTGTGCACTTTTCTAGGAATATATTGTTTGCACAAAAGCCTGCCTCGCCATGGTATCATAGTTTCGTCGATAGTCACAACCGAGCCAGGTATATATACTGACAAAAATCTGGCTCTCAATAAATCCAAGAGTGGTTTCAACTTGAACAGCCTATCTTGGTTCGAATTATTGTTATCGTTGTTCGAAAAATGCCAAAATTTAAGGAGTAATTCGAATCTCTTTCTCGACATGGCATTTCGAATAATCTCTGAACCATACGACTGACAACTGCTCCAGTAGTACTTCAGTTTTGGCACTCGTACCAACCCTATTTCGATAATGATTCCAAAGAACTTGAACATCTCTTCATTAGTGGTTGGTTTCCATTGATGAGATATTGACCGTCTACTAATCTCATGGTTTTGCAAGTATTGCTGCGTGTATAGATTAGTTTCATGAGCCATAAGACTAATAATTTCGTCTGTGATGAAATGCCGATGGCAATAGATAGGATCGATTATATTATCTTCTGAAATAGAAGTTACTTCTTCGATGAGTCCATGATCCTCCAGGAATTCTGCATTGGATTCTGGTTCTATTTCATTCTAAGTACCTGAATCCATATCATCATCACTAACTTCTTCGTCAGAACTGTCAGATTCAAGATGCATTGTATCAAAATCGTCATTCAAAGAGCTCACTTCACTTAGTGAGCTAGCGCTATCTTCTGTATCAATTTCTTCGAAAGACATGTGAACTGTTCCAAAACTTCGGTCGTATTTATATACAAAAGGATAGAGAGGAAAGAATAACGGAGAAAAAGCTAGTAACTTCCTTCTTTTTCTCGCGCATGCTTCGTATAATGTGAAAAAGAACGAAAGAGTAACTCGAGCGGTTATTCAGTTGGTCAGAAAAGAATGATTCATTATGTAATGATATAAAGAATAGAACGACAAACAATCAGTAGAAGACAATGAAAAGGTCATTAAGTGCATTTATTACAAGTTAACTGTCCATAAAAATGAACATCTCGGAAAAATTTTCTAAGAAAACCGAATTGGATTGAATGTGTTAATGTCGAGACAATCTTGCATGCGTGGTTGACCATACTTAAGAACAGACTCGAGTGCCTTCCGATTAAATTCATCGCGGTTTTCGCTGTATTCTCTGCCAGCTTCGATGTTGATCACATAATTCAGATCGGGATTGCTAATCATCAATACTACAGCTTTAATGATATCAGACAATGACACATTAATGTGGTAGGATTCGTATTCGTCCAGTAAGCTAATACAAATTTTACCCTTATTGTCGATATTTGGATGGTAGATAGGGTCCAGAAATTTTAAAATGGGAGGATGGAAGGGATACGATTCTAATAGTATAAACATGACGCGAAATGAACGTTGACAAAAAGGTTCCGATGTTGGTAGAATACGACCCTCAATGACAATATCATTTGATGAAAGCGATGATGCCACCTCTGAGCCAATCGAAAATGTGGAAGCATCAGATGTTGGATCGATATCGAGGATAAAAATACTTTTAGCTGCTTGCTTCAGCTCTTCTAATTCCCGATTGATACGCCTGATGAAATACGCTGATCTAGTATACGATTTTAGTGAAGTTGTGATGATTGAATCAGATTCTAAATAAACAAGCAAGTGTTTCAGGAGGAAAGATGCTAAAGTTGAAGATTCATTCCAATGGGATGCTGATTAAATAGTCTGTACACATATATAAACTAATTCTTTGATACAAAGCGATACGACAATCATATTCTGTTAAAGTCTGAAAACTCTCAATGGAAGTAAAAACCAAATTTAGAGGCGCATGATAAAGAGTATGAATTCGAATATTGTCAACGATAAAAGAGATTTGCTGAATGTGTATTTAACCTCTTACATTCGTAATAATTCAGAAAAACTTAAAACTAAAGCGGAAATACAAAATAGGGTGGGTGAAAGCAACCTAATTTTATCAAAAGCTTCCGCTCTTTTATCAATCTATGATCGAAAAACTTGCAAAAAACATGTTATAAAACCCTTAAATATATCGAGTTTTTTATATTCTGGATTGACACATATTTCTTCTACAAATCCCACAGATTTAGGCAACAGAGTAATGTTCAGTATACATCTTGTTAAAAAATAATTAATTTGGACATTGATAATCATTAGTTTGCAAAACATGTTTCATCCGCAATAAGAGAACATTTTTGAGTGCTGAATGCTACCTGATTTTGCATTTTGACGTGCGTAGATCTGTATAAGACTAAGAAAAGTGGCAACTGATTGAGAATATGAACTTTCTTGACTTAAATTTTATGTCTCCTAAACGAAAAAGCATGTTTTTAAGTCTTTTTCTGAATTTTGACAAGTTCAATCCTAAGATCTTCGCTAAACCATTTCATTTTGTCATAACTAGGTTAGAATTTTTTTTATTCGGAAAGCTCAATGAATCTTGATATAACTTTGTTCTAATTTAACATTCTTGTGCACGATAAAACAAAAACATTACTAAAGAATGTATCTCTTCCAGTTTATTGTCATTAGAAATTCTCCGAACTTTAGAGA
>CAJNOL010002240.1:0-43068 GCA_905250125.1 Rotaria sordida | reverse complement strand
GTGTGGGGTGTGGTTATGTGGGTGTGGGGTGTGGTTATGTGGGTGTGAGTGTGTGTGGGGTGCGGGTGTGGTTATGTGGGTGTGTGTGGGATGCGGGTGTGGGTGTGTATGATGCAAACAAGTTTCACACCTACACCCACACACCCACACACCCACACCTACACCCACACGCACACTCACTCACACCCACACCCAACCACACCCACACCCAATCACACCCACACCCACATCCACACCCACACCCACACCACACCCACGCCCACACCCACACCCACCCCACACCCTCATTGTCTGAAGTTTGGGAACATCTTTGGATTCATTTACAAAGACGACAACATCGAGCTGATACATCAAACAGTTGCCGAACTTATCAAGCAATTGTCTTATAGGTGAAACATTGTCACTTGGTAATTTAATAGTTTTTAAATCAAAATTTATTTAAAACAAGAATTTATTTTTCTTTGAAAAAAAACTTCGAGCGCAATCCCTATGGGATTAAAAAGTGAAATACGATGAAGTTAATTTACATGCAACTTCAGTGTCTTGAAATTTTCAGGAGTCCATAATCCAAAAGTTGATAATTTTATGGTTTAAAAATCCACGAGATCACAGTACGAAAATCCATAATAGCATATCGACACGTCTATCACGATCTGCAGGGTAGGAGGAGAGTGAGCTCAACTTTCTCGCTCTACAACTTCGACACTTATTTTCAATCGTGTTTCACAAAATCATTTGTAGTGAATATCAAAATTATTCACCGAAACTATTTTGTTCTTTTGTTGCTTTTGCAATATTAAAACAGAATAAATTTCTGACCTAAGTTCAATAGCATCTGTTAATAATCTATGTGTAAAGATTACTAACCCCCCGATATACTTTCATTTCTTTTCTTTTCAATAAGAATATAAGATAGAGTGGGTGAATCATTGTGACAGTTACAGATTCACTTTGAAACATTTACTGAACAATTATTAATGCGCATTACTCTGATGAATTAAGACTCAATGCGAAGCAATTGTTTTTCCATCTCTTGAGTGGTGAGGATAAGAGGATGAATAGACATAGTCGTTCCACGATAATCTGTTGTTTCTATTGCGTGTTGATTGTTCCGTTTTCATTTTGAAAGTGTTTTGGAAATTTATCACTGGATGTTTTGACTGAAAGAGATTTGTTATATTTTAGTCTTGTAGTTCAGTTTAGTATGTCTTCCTAGTTATCATTAAAATTTTTGATCTGATATAGTCATGAACCATGTTTAAATGAGTGTTTTCTTGGATGTGGTTGTGAAAACCGGATGATCTGAATGTGATTATACATATTGATTGTTTCCTTGTTGTGTGGTTCATCTGCTTATCAAATAAATCCATTCTAGCATGCTGAAGTCCGGAGATTGGGATTAATTTTATCAGTATAGTTAATTGTAGTTTAGTTCGTATGATGTCTTCATGAAGTAGGAATAAATATCTGAAAAGAAATAGAAGGATGTGAAAGCTCGATCAGCTAGTGTATAACAATGAAGATGCGTTCTGAATAAAATGAAACCTATTAAATTACAAAGAAAATAGGACAACAAGATAAAAGATTTAATGATAGGAAATGATGACTATTTCGTGTTTTACTGAATTGTGATAATCAACTAGATGAAGATATGATAAAGGGTGGGTGTGGGTGCGGACGGTGTCGGTTTAGGTGTGGTGTGGCGGGATGTTTCTTCTTTTTTTACCCACATCCACACCCTCCTCTTCGGTAAGTTCAAGCTTCGTTAAAATTGTCTCCAGATGCATCGGCATCACTTGTGGAACATTGATTCTCATAATCGTTTTTGCTTTTCCAATTGCCATGATAGCAGTCGCTGACTCAAACGTGGACACTTGTTTAATTCAACCACGCATCCCAACTTTTTTCATTGTGAGTGCCGTTATCTCAATTCTAAATATTGTGTTCAGTACCGAAACCAGAGTTATTGGCTTCGAATGAGGACTCACTTAAGAGTAGCACAGATTTCAGTCACTTAATGATCATATTGTAGTTATTCTCCTTCGTGTGGATCATTGCTGGCAGTGTGTGGACGTTCGAAGTTAATGAATCTGTATAGTAAGACAACAGCTCATTGTCAATCTACTGTGATAAGGGCACATATCAATTCGCTTTTTTGATGCTAATTATCTACTACATTTAGCATATTATGTTGTTATTCAATGATAATGCAAAATTCTCGTGATAGTTAAACAAGACTTCGGTATTTTGCTCTGACTTTTTACTAATCAAAGCATCCATCATGGCATTATTTCAGTTCAAATAAAATTTTATTTGTGTATACGAATGTATCGACATTCAATAGAATTTTTTTGATCTTCACATTTTCAAACAAAAAGCTACTTATCTCGAGAATGAAACCCGACGGGATATGCAAGGAAGGATGTGATTATGGCTACCAAAGATGCAATTATGGGTTCCCTCTTCATCAATAGCCAACACTCATCCGCATCCTTTTTGGAGCATCATACGTTTGAATTTTTCACCGCTTTGTTTCACTATAGATTCTAGCTGCTAGTGTTTTTGTATATATATATATATATATATATGAAGATGACGACTTACTTGTATTAAAAACAATATTGATTGCATATAATTCATTTGTGAACGCTGACAATTATAGATAGGAATGGACATCAAGATAGAATATAAAACACACTGCATGCTAGACTGATGATGAGTTTAATCAAGTCTTATATATTCACATAAATTCTTTATTGTCGAAGTTCAAACAATGGTAAAATGTTACACAACACATTAACTAATTATTGTGAGTCTTTACTATTGATAGAAGATTTAAATGAAGTCAGTATTCTTTCCAAATGAGTTATTTGAGGGTTCATTGTGTTACTTGTACTTATTTTAATTCTTCAGTAAAGTAATCAATTTAAGGACCTCTCTCCTCAGAAGTTGATCTTGCACCAGATACATTCAAATCGCATGAAACTTTCAGGATATGTTGGGACTGTAGTGAAGAGGCTATGCTAAACTTTTCAGACCTATATAATGACGTTTTCAGAAAATATTCAATCAATAAGACTCACAAATAGCTCACTTGGCTACTCAAAATTCTCTATGGATCTTTATTCTACATATATTTATATTTTTTGCTTGAAATAGTATACCAGAATGCAGTACTTGATAGATTCTTTTCTTCAAATTTTTACTTTTTATGTGAAGAAAAAAAATGACAAGCTGGATATCTCGAAAAACTGGTTATCTATTTGTAGAGACGTTTTTTTTATATAATAATAGAAAAGAACTTAATTCAAACGATGGACTCTGTCAGGCAGTGTAGTATCATCTATTATTTCAAACAACAAAAAAAAGAGCAATTGCATATAATGAAGCTGCCTCGAGAATTCTAGAATGTGCGATCGTAGAACCATAAACGGGGAAAAATAAAAAAAAAAGCATATTTTTTAAACAAAAGATGATGGAAATCATGAAAAATTTTGGCAAAAAACGACTTACCAAATAAAAACTCATATCGTTTATAAACGATCAAACCTCTGAGTATCTTACCACGTATCGAACCCAATTTCAATTTTTTTTTACGATAATTATTTTAGAGGAATGTATTAAAATATCATATTTATTACTTTCTGACTCTTTGTGAGTGTGGAATGTTTGAGTAAAAGCAATTAAGCTCATTTTAAAGAAATTCAGCAAAACTAATTTTGTTAAAACAAACATATATGAATGTCGTTCATTTGTGCTTTCATGTATCGAACATCTTATATTTTAGGAACAGAAAAAAGTCTTTTTTTTTCTCATTTTCTCAGTCGAAGAATATTGATGAAAAAAAAAAGCGTCATTCCTCTTTCAGAGATGCATTTATTTAATGACTTGCCATGAATCCATTTAATCATAAGAAATGTTAAAGACGTCATTTCTATTATATTTTACTTTGTCCTTATTATTTTCTTACTAAATTATTGTTTGTTTACAACAAATCTATCAATCAAATATAGAACTTAGTGATAAGAGTACAATATTTATTCCCAAAGTTTCATTTGAATCTCCATTAAAAACTTTCACTATTAAATCATTAATGTGGTGTGCACAACAATGTAATCTAAATATTCTATGTCGAATATTTGTCTACGATGAAATAACATTCATTTGTAAATTATATCAAAGTGATTTATTATCTGGCAATATTACATTCGTTCTTGGATCAACATCACAAGTAGGTCGTATACGATATCAACCTCAACTTTATTTAAATTATAATCAAACATGTGATCAATGTCAAGTTAATCGTTATTTGATTTGTCAAAATGCAAAATGTCAATGTCCTCCACCAACAACTTATTGGAATGGACAGATGTGTCAAAATCAATTGTCATACGGTAAAACATGTAATTCATCATCCTGGTGTCGACAGGATTGGAATTTAACATGTATATTTGGATCATGTCAACCAAATACAGCAAGTAAGTGAAAAAAAAGAATTTGAGAGACAGAGAGAGAGATATATATATAAGGTGCCGTTAATGCAAAAGTTGAACAAAAATTAGATTTCGTTAAATTATACATGAGTAGATAAAGTTCACGATGCTGATTACAGATATGTAACTTTTAATTACTTAGACCGTACTTTTTTATGCAAGAAATTTTAAAGAGATTGCTCTAACTTACACTGACTATTCTTCGCTGAAACTGTTTTATTCGAATTCAACATAAAGAATGATGGTAATAAAAATAAGCAACATTTCAAATGTTTCCTGTTGGTTGTAGACCACGTGTTGATAAAAAAAAAAGAGCGAATTAGTCGAAGTACATTAGACAACTGCGGTATCATCCTAAAGCTTCGTCATTTAAGCGAAAAATAGAAATCTTTCCCAAAGTAGTCATCTTATATGTGACTTTTTTCTTACTTCAACGATTTGCCTGAATTCTGATGATATTGATTATTCGTAGTTGAGGATGAATGGACTCTTAATTTGGTGAATAAATGTAAAAATTCATTGATTTTCGAAGAAATAGACATCTAACAAATTCGATTATTTGTTCATCCAAGCATAACTTCAATTAATTAGATTAGTATCGAATAGTATTCACCTGATATAAACAAAATACTTCTAGGATCTATGCAAGCTCAAATAGACATGTTAGCTGCAAGCGACTCCATTTTGTATGAACTTTTTTTATTGCCAGAAAGCACCTTTTATTTTTTTTCTTAGAATATCTTTTATATCTGAACTTACCTATAACTAGAAGTAGTTCGAATTAAATGACAAAGTTTATCTAACCGAATAATAGCCGATTTCAAGACAAATGATAATTGAACATGTTTTTGCACGAGAAGAAGATGATTTTTCAATCGGTGCTATGACGAACTTATTTTATTTTTAAATTTTTGTAGTCTGCAAACTGGGTGCAACAGCCATCACATTTGATGATTTTAGTTTACCTAATCTAAATGGTGTTGTTCCATCAACTTATCAAAATCTCAGCTGGACAAATGCAAACTTGTTAAATGCAACCGGACTTCCCGGTAGTGGTTATCCATATGTTTGTGTCTCTGGTGAATATGTCTGCTGGTTTAATAATCCTATGACAATAGAAACATTGGTAGTTAATAGAACATTTACAATCAATTCATTTGTAACGGCTGCTGGCTGGTCCAATTCACTGATTTTAACTATAACCGGATATTTTTCTTCTACACAAATTTATACAACTTCAATGCCATTGAATACATATACACAAAGAATAGTCGAATTAAATTGGTCCGGAATAACAAAAGTTGTATTCAATCCATCCGGATCAGGATATTATGATACTGGAATTGATAATTTATGTATAACATTTTGAGAATAAAGATCAAACTTACCAAATAGACAATATCAATGCCAGTGACTATTTATTACTCTATTTTGTAGTTCGTTTATTAAATAAAGTTCGGAAAGTTTATTTACGATTGCAGATTTATCTATTTCAAATATAACCAAATTGACAACGTCTTTAAAAATTAAGAAAAGTTTAGTTGTTAAAACAAATTTTTTTTTTTTTGTAGAAAGTAAACAGAAACTTAATGTTTTATGTATTAAGTGGTATTTGTCAGATGTCTATTGTGAAGTTTCATGAGATTCTACATCTTCTGAGAAGGAGGAAGCAGAATGAACTTCGTATGACTCAAAATTTTTTGGGCCCTGAAGTTCTTAAAAACTGGATGTTACGTATTTTATTATCAGATATAAAAAGCGTTGTGAACATTTGTATTAATAACTAAGTAGTTTCTGCTTAATACACAGGTGCATAAAGATCACTTTAATTCTTGGCGACATTTCCCATGTGATCTGTTTTTCATAAAAATCGAGTGTGGTCCGTAACGACCTACTTGTTGTTTACTAATTGTCTATTGATTTTTCTATTAAATTGGTACTTTTTATAATGAAAACGTTGAATTGTACTCAGCAAAGTCCATTTTTATATGTGGTTATTTATTATATTACTTGGCACTGCAGTTTCTTCTATTGACTCATTCTTTCAACTAATACACACACACTCGATCGTTGTTGATCTAATCATTGAAGTACATTTTCTATAATAAATAAAACAACGATAAGAATCATGTGTAATCACATATCCCAAAAGAAAATTAAAAAAAATAAATAAATCAGGAAAATTCTGACATTGATGAATGAATACTTCGAACAATAGAATCTTATATCCAAATCCAGAGAAAAATAACATGTGAAAGAATTAGAAAAGAACATTCCTAGATGTCAATTCACTTTTGAATTAAAAAATCTATTCATTATATAAATCTTAATAAACTGTGGAAACGTCTTTGTTCATTGACGCAAATCCAACAACTTTTGTTTGCTCCGTAGAAACAATTCTTTGAATTTTACGAAGAAAAGAATTTGTATTTGTACAAAGTACACTTGAGCAGCGACTTTCATCCGTGCAGAACACGACCAATCAGTAAATAATGTATGCCATACTGTCGACGTCTTTCATTTAGTTTTTTCTTTGCAACTTTTAATAAACAGAGAACAGTCGAAATTCAGATGAAGTGATGCTGAATCGATGCACGTTGGCAATCTTTAGGCATCGTCAGTGCAACGAGGAAACGAGATTTTTTTATGTACTGTAGTGTACAGTGTTGAGTTACATGGTTAATGAAAAGTATTGTCAAGACAGAAAATATTGAACATATATTATTAACAGCCGAGTTACTGTACCATTTGCTTTTACATTTAGATAAACATGACTTCATACAGGGCATCCACGTCTTCAATTGAACTAGGTACATACCCAACCGTTTATCAACCACAGCGACCATTCTCTTCGATAAATTTAAACTCAATTAAAACTATATCCGGATGCGTCGCCTTTGGATTTGGAGCATTCATGGTCATAACCGTGTTTGCTTTTCCAATTGCCATGATAGCAGTCGGTGGTTCAAACGTGAATAATTGCCCCATTCAACCACGCATCCCAACCTTTCTCATTGTTAATGGTGTTATCTCAATCGTAGCTATTATACTCGGTTTCGGAATCTACATATTGGCTAAGAATGAGAGCTCGCCTATATGTAGTTCAGTTTTAAGTTGCTCAATGATCATATTACAGTTGTTCTCCTTCGCATGGACTATTGTTGGAAGTGTGTGGACGTTCGGAATTAGTACATCTGTACAGCACGATAACAAATCATTGTCAAATTACTGTGATAAAGGCACATATCAATTCGCTTTTGCAATGCTAATTATTCAATACATTGTCACTGGCATATTGTGTTGTTGTCATATGATATTGAACAAGTTTCGTGATAGTTAAACAAAACTTTGGTATTTTGCTCTGACTTTCTACTAATTAAAGCATCAATCATAACTTTGTCCGCGTTCTATAAAAAAGATTTCATTTGTACATACGAATGTGTCCATATTCAATGGAATTGGTCATGTCTAAACAAGAAGCTACTAATCGTAAAGTTGAAATCCAACGAGATATGAAAGAAAGAAAAGTATGGCTGTAGCTGTAGCGAGATGTGTTCATAGATTCCCTATTCATCAACAGCAACACCCACTGACATCCCTTTGTAACACTATGTGTTTGAGTTTTGCATTGCACTCCTTCACTGTACATTCTTGATGCCAATATTTTTATAAATACATATAAAGATACAAACTTTCTGGTAGCAAAAAGAATTATTGAGTGAATAGATTATGCTTATGAACTCTTACAACTGTAGATGGGAATGAACATTGAGATACAACATAAAACATACCGTATGTCAACACTGCATTGTGGGTCGATGATGAATTTAATCATGTCTTACATACTCACATAGATTCTGTATTGTCAGTGTTCATATCAACGACAAAAGTTATGTAATCGAATAATAGCCAATTTGAAGATCAATATTTTCACGGCAGAAGTAGATGGTGTTTCAGCTGATGTTATCACGAACTGTTTTGTTTTTGTGAAATATGATCTAAAAGGAATATTACTGAAGTATAGAAGCAGGAATTTAGAGTCTTCCTCACCTTCTCCATGTCATAGATCGTGATAGACGTTGTTGATATATAATCAAAGATCGTACAGCAATAACATCTCTTTATAACATACGAATTACTTCCCTACCATATTTCTCGATGGTCTAAGAAAAGAATGGTGAAAAAATATGCTTTAAAATATATAGAATAAAATAATCTCCATGTGATTAGCAACAGCAGCTACATCGTGTTTTACATCTTATCCTTTATGGGATTGTGCTAATAGCTTTTTATTAAACGTTCGTGGTCAAATTAAATTTACTTAGTTTATATATAGCTAATACATAATTCTACTTGAATAATATATGTACACCGAAGTTTCTTCTTCTTCTTCTTTAGCTAACGTTCTAGATGACACAGAAGATATTTTATAAGCTGCTCTTAACAATGTTAATACTTTATTATCCGTAACTGATATAATATGTTTGTTTCATGTAGAAAATGATTACTATTGTTTTTTATTATTATATATTTATGCTTGTTTATTTCGATGTTGCCTATATATATTTAAACGATGTGTTTTGATCTCATGAAATAAAATAGTAATTATAGAAATCGATTGAAAAATTTGTGATGCAATAGTCTTTAAAAGAAGTTTTTCGATGGTGCGATTTTTTAGATATCCTTTGATCTTTCATCCGTTAGTCTTACTTTTGATAATATATAAAACTTTGTCCATAAAAATAATTAATTTATAGTCATTATTGACCATTAAAAAGCAAAAATAAAAAAGTGACTGATAAATTCACGCAAGTTTATTGCCTATTTATAACAAACTTTTAAGGTTTTTCGTTCTATCAAGCAAAGAATAATATTAAAAACCCATATGTAATTTCATCATCATTTGTCATATATTATTTCTTTCTGTGTAAAAAATATTTTAACAAGCTAATGACTCATTTTGTTTGTGCTTATATTCAACTATCTTGCATCATAGTTTTGTTTCTACAAAAGTTGAATATATAAAACAATCGAACAAAAAAAAAATTGTTTGATTCATAGTTAAATATGTTTATTAAAACTATAATTGAAGATTTACCAACCGAATTATGGTTAGATATATTCACTTATTTAAATATTAAAGAACAATTCAATGGATTTTATAATCTTAATCAACGAATAAATCAATTTCTACTTAATTATCATTATCATGTTAACTTAAAAAATAATGATGAAAATAGTCAATATTTATTTGAATATATTTTATCACAATTACCACATCTTGAATCTATTTCAAATTTAAGATTGGAAAATATTAATAAGGTTAGTTTTATATGAAATACAAATATTAAATTTAATACCAAGAAAATTAAACATTAGCGTTCAACGTCGAATTCGACATTGGACGGATATTAATTTTAGGTTGTTCTCAGATTAGTAATTTATAATACGCCTAGTTTCCTAGACCAATCTCGGATCGTTAAAAGTTAACCATGATATATGAAATTTTATTTAAGCAGATAGCACAATAAAAAAACCAACGAATTAAACACAAAAGTGTAGGTTTAATTCTTCACTGTACCCATACTTTACACCATCGATGTCCATTGCGGCTGGAAATCTACCGCTGTCGTAATGGTTTTCGAAAAATCTCTTCTGTAACTTGCTAAATTAGTATAGTTAGATTAAAACTTATCAAATTCACCACGATTCTAACCGTTGGATAGGTGAACATTCAAACAGTATGCAAAATCATTCAAACTACAATCTCTCTGAAAACAGAAGTTGCCACTGTTACAGTCGCAGCAGCGCTCACCATGAACATCTCTGTCCCACACTCTCTTTAGACTCAATAAAGCATCTCCACATAGAATGCAATATACTTGATCTGTAATTCGAGATTGGTCTCGATGAACCTGAGATTGAGCCCTAATAAATACAAAAACGATTAGTAAATTTCTTTTATATTTCGATATAACGGATGGGCCAGAAGAAATTGCCGACTTTCGATAGGCCGTTTTCTCAAGTTAGACTGGATGAGAAAGTTTCGTTCTGATGTCAAAAGATAGAGAATTTTGTGTAGATTTTATTGATATGTTCTTTGCGAAATAAGTATTTGTCCTTCTCTTGTAGCATTAAAGGTATTCGATACCACCAAAACAGCATTTGCTCAACTGCAAAATGAGACACTTTCAAACTAAAATTTTTGCTCGGTTGATTATAGTTCAAAAATTTCTTCTTGTTACTAATCGATGCCGAATTTTTCGATGTATCTAGTGGTGTCTTTATTTTTTTAAGCCTAATTGTTTCTGCTTCAAAAACCACAAAATATTAAGAAAATACCTTGAGTTAACAGAATCGTACTGTTCGTTGCCAATTTTCTCCGAACTCGGTTTTATAAAAACTACTCTTTTTATATCAAAAGATGTAGAATTTCAAGCTCTACAAAATGCTCTTCATTATTAAGAGCTGAATTCCTTTTCTAAACTAATGATGAGGCTGGGATCTTTCGCCAGCAATAAAAAGGTACCAAAACTGGACAATTAGGCATTTTTTGCAAGCGGCTTTTCTTATGATGAAACTTTGTCTCCAGATTTGGTATTAGATCTTAAAAATAGATAAGCCTCCGTACTTTATGATACCACATTTGAATAGCATATGTACGTAGAATCATTTAACAAAGAAAACTAACCCTTTATTCCAGTAAAATGTTGAGCAAATGATGTTTTTGTGGTATCGAATACCTTTAATGCTACAAGAGAAGGACAAATACTTATTTCGCAAAGAACATATCAATAAAATCTACACAAAATTCTCTATCTTTTGACATCAGAACGAAACTTTCTCATCCAGTCTAACTTGAGAAAACGGCCTATCAAAAGCCGGCAATTTCTTCTGGCCCATCCGTTACATCCATGTTATTAAAAGATCAAAATTTTAATGATAAATATTTGATTTAGATGAATTTATTTCAAAATGTTAAACGATTACATTTTCCTTGTCTTAAGTCTTTAACACTCTGTCGTTTATATATTACAAATGATATTCTTGATTTAATTAATTTTTATGCTCCTTATCTTGAATATTTAAATGTAAGTTTGTTAATATCAAGTAAATGGAATATACTTATTAAATTAATTTTATCATTACCAAAATTACATAGATGTTATCTAAATCTTGGTATTGGTTTATGTCCTATTAAATCATTGATTTCATCAATAAGTCCTATAAAATATTTGACTTTACTTGGTTCAAATCAATTTTGTTCTATGAAAAATCTTGTTGCTCTTTTTTATTATCTTCCTTATTTACATTCATTATATATTGAATGTGATCAATTAAAATTCAATGAAATTATTCAAGATCAATATTCTAATAAATTATTATCTCTTTCAAATTTTTCTCTTCAAATTAATCATTTACCAGAATTATTTATTAATTTAATCGATTTTATAACAATAACAATGCCTTATATAGAAAAACTAAAAATTAAATGTTGTAATCCATTAAAAAATCTAGTCTATATTAATATTTATCAATGGATAAAAGCAATTGATTTATTAATACATTTAAAAGAATTAATATTAATTATTACACCTGAAAAAACAATTAAAAAACAAACTTGGAATAGACGAATTGAACAATTAATACAATTTACTAATATGAGACATATTACCTTACAAATTATTTCATCAACAAAAACATAAAAAAAATAGTATTATCTGTTTTCATTTTTTGTTTCTTTATATATATAAAAAAAAGAAAAGTCTGTTGCCAAGTGACAATAAAAGAAAAGTAAATGGCATTCTTCATTTTTTGTTTTTTATTGTTTTATTTTTTGAATCAAAACAACATGTCTCTTTCACATACATATGAAACCTTAGGAAAAGATATAAAAAATCTTCAATTAAATTTTTCACAAATATTAACATCAGATTGTTATTATAATACATCAGAAATAATTAATCATATAAAACATATTAATAATGCATTGGATAATATTAAACTTGATTATGAACTTCAACATGGTTCAAAAAATTCGGCTAAAAAATTAGAAACAAATAAAATGGGTACATAGAGCAAATCTATTTTTGAGAAACTTTATTTTTAATATAGATATTAAACAATTAATCTCAAAAGGAAATGACCTTAGTCAACAATTGAATACTCGTCTTCATACAGTTACGATTAAAAATAAAGAACATAATCAAATACGTGAAATACATAATTGGGCATGTAAGTTTAATCAATTCTGATTTCTTTTTTTCTATATAAAATTATCCTTTATAGGTAATTCATTACTTGAATATCTTCAAGTTAATTCTTCATCGTTTTTTTTTTGTTTAAATAAAATTAATTTTTTCTAGAGTCTCCATCCATATGCATCTGGTTCTTATGCTCGATTAGATAATTTAGCACATGATCTTGGTGTTACTGATCGTTACGTTGGTTATCGAAATAATTTAACACGTAATGGAAATCAACCAATAAATGTTCATACGATTTGGGCTGATCGAAAATTACCTCAATCATCAATACCTGATTGGAAAGATTGGATTCATTCTTTTCGACGTAATACAAAAAAAAACAAAGTCTATTTGTTTTGAAAAAGATAATATTCTATTTAGATAATAATTTATCAATAACTACTTCTGAACAATCATCAAATAATAATCAAAAATTTCTTGATTCTATAGGAACTACACAACCGACAGGTTGAATGTTTTTTTTTTAAATTTCAAAAACAACAAGTGAATTCTACGTAGATTTTATGATTTATTTATAGAAATTCAACATTTGAATACAAGAAAAAATATCACATCACAATCATTTGTCTATGCTAATGATCATAATACACATTTGAGTAAAGCAGGAATGGATATTAATTATCCAGGTTGATATTTTAATTTTTGCTAATTAAGATAAAACATTCTTCGTTTGTTTTATAATATGAATAGGTAAAACAGAATCTGCGGTTCGTTTTGTAAAACCAGCAAAACCATCTTATTCTCCATCTCTGCCTATTGCACAACCTGATTATACTTTAACCGGACGACCATTAGCTCATCTTGCACCTGAATCACCTCCTACTGAATATGTTCAAAGGTATGATAACTTAACTAAAACAAACAGAGTTTCTTTTTTTTTTTAATTTTTAGTTACATATATCCGGATGCATCAAAAGTTGAAAGATATCCATGGCTTCGTCCATAAAAAATAAACAATATACAAAGAAAAAAAAAACTTTATTTTTCGAATAGAATATTTTTAATTAGCTAAGTTTCAAAAAGTGACGTTGAGGATTCAATGGTCAGATTTGACTATTGTATTATGAGACTGAAAGTAATAAAATAAATAGAAATATAGAAATTATTTGTTTTACTATACAAACCGATAATTGAATGATAATGATCAGATGATAATATCGTTGATCATATTCGAGTTGAATTTCTTAATGAAATATTTTTTCAACATTGACTGTGTCTCAGGCCGTCCGACTCGGCTCAACGAAATATTTTGTCGGACCGCTCAGCCCGATGATTTTATTCTTTTTCTGAGATATGGCCACCCCTGGAGGGAGGGATGCGGGGAAAGTTCTCTACGCTATTCCCCCTTGGTCATCACTTTTTATAAAAGCCGAAAAAAATGAAATAGCTGTCTGTTGAGAGAAAAAAAAATCTTTGTAAACAAAGTTTCTTTTGGGTCCAGGCCGGGCCATAAGAAAGTTATCCAATTTCGAGGCCTGCTATATCCATCACTTATCAATAATCATAGTGTATGTGTATGCCAGAACTGAACAATCCATATAATAGAATAAAAATATGATCGATTTCTTCAGTGTTCGTTTACCCTATATAACTTTTCATGATGTCCTAACACAATTGTTTTTGCTAATATCAATTCAGGTATAGACAGTTTATTTTTAGCTTTATTAAAAAGATTTTTTTAAAATTCCCATATAATCTTCAAATTCGTAAAATATTTGTGCAAATAATCGATGATATTTCAATTCAATCTGAATTTGAAAGATGTCTATGATGGAAATGAATATATCCGCGGTTGTCAACAGCTGAAATATTAACTATTTCGATTTAAAAAATTTATTTAATTTTTTATGGTAATTTTTATATAAAAATCTTTTTATTCAGTTATCAAATTGACTTTGATTTAATTATTGCCCTTATAAATTCTTATCAATATTATGTCGAAAATAAATATTCCAAGTTTCATCAATTGACCAAAGAATAGTATCGATTGCAATAAATTATAGAGAATAGAAAAAATCAGTGATTTATCTGGGAAAGTTCTACCAGAAACAAATGGAATGTTGAAGTATACCGATTAAAAATCTGTACTCCTACGAGCCGAGACACATTCTGAAGGATCAAATAAAAGAATGACGAAGAAATGTGTCCCAAAATACATAGAATAAAACAATCGCTACATCGCTTGTCATATTTTAATCGTGTAGAGCTTATGCTAACTGATTTTTCAAGTATATGACCATTTAATAAACAAAATCAGCTATGAATGTCTATATACTATTTGAATAAATGAAAACTAATGAAGATTTACAAAAACAATAAGTGTATACTTTCATTTGCAAGTTCTCCAATCAAATGTTGTAAACAAATAATTTTTTGTACGGAGGACTAATGAATTCCTTAAAAAATATATAATAATTAAATATTGTTGTATGATTTTAATTTCTTAAACGTTAAAGAATCTAAAACAAGACTGCAGAATTATTCTTGATGATTACTAAAACATAATAATTCATTATTAACATTGATTAAATATCGATGATTAGATAAGTCGTCGTAGGTATGAATTTTAGAGTCTGTCCGGTTGATTTTGGACCCAATGGACTCTAGTCGTCTGAGAAATATGTGGGGTGTCTTAGTCACTGAATACAAAAAAAAACTGGAAAAAGTATCTCGTATTGTCGAAGCGACTATCCAATTTCGATTAGAAAATTTCATTGAGAGTATTAATGTATGGCTCGTCTGGGGGATCTAATGAGCGTTGATGTGAGTGAGGACCTTTTGTGTACCCTCACAGAGATGCCCGTGGCGGTGGGGCAGCGACAGGGTTTTATAAAAAAACATTGCGGTAGCATTTTTTTTTTTCGAGGACATTGAAAAACTGCATAAATTTGATAAAATTTCAGTGTTTACAAATGAAACACCCTGAGACTGAATGAATCTGATGGACTAGTACCAATATTTCTGGTCTAATACAATTGCAGTAGTGAAATGCGAAATATTTTTTTTGAGAATCATCGCGGCAGCGGCAGATTTTCAGCCGCGATAGATATCTCTGTACCCACGTTCGCGACGAATAGTCCGGTTACCATATTATTGGGTTTTTTTTTGTTGAATGGATTTTGCACAAAAAAGATTTTATTACATTAATATACTTATTTAATGATATTATTACTCTAGACTAGTCATTTTTTTAGGTGTGTTTTATTCTATTAAATCATAAGCAAAATAAATGGTAGAAATTATTTTTTGTTTTCGTTTATCAAAAAAGAAAAAAGGAAATCAACTAATTCGTCGTAAACCATATGTTGAATCATTTAATGAAATTGATGGTGAATGTTCAAGTGATTTTGTAGTTAAAGGATATCGATAGGATTTTGGTCGTTTTAAATAATTGTTTTGTGGATGATGATTAATTTCAAATGTAGGAACAATTACAGTTGCTGTTATTTGTTGTAAAGATAAATCTGTTTTAGATCGATACAAACCTCGACTATGACTAGGACGTGATTGTACATTTCGACATAGACCAGGTAATGCTCGACTATATGATGGAATGTCTGACTAAAACAAAACAACAAGATATATATATATATATAAATGAAGAGGATTCTTTTTACTTTCAATTGTACAGAACGAACAGTAGTAATTTGTACATTTTGATTTATAACAGGCACTAACAAAAAAAAAAATTTGAAAAATGAAAAAAAAAATTTCCTGATCAAATAAATTTACTTTCTTTTGTTATACGTCGTTCCATATTTGGTGAGAGTTTTCGTGAAACAACTGTATTTGCACGTTTAAATTTAATTGGACTTTGTGTTGGTCGTTCATAAAGTGAATGACGAACAGTACTTTGAACTATATAAATAAAACAAAAAAAAAATATCGTATTATTCTTTCCATATAATACAAACATTCATCTTTTAATGTTCGAATTTTTGCTGGTCGACTACGAAAACGACCTTCATTAGTAATTACAACAAGTTCTATTATATATTCTGTATTAGATTTAAGTTTTGTTGCATGATATTCGAGTTCTATACCAGAATAAATACATCGACCATTACAAATAAGTTCATAGCGAAATAATCGACCAGATATAAATTCTGGTGTTTGCCATTTTATATGTAAATCACGTCGACCAATAACTGAAAATGTTGGTGGTTCTGGAAGACAATCACCTGAAAATTGAAAAAAATATTTTTGAAATTATTTTCATATATATTAAAATTATTACCAACACCATCAGTTTTTACATTGATTGAAATACATAATCCTTTTCCTTTCATAGTTACTGCACATACATCGATTTTATATTTTGTATTAATTGTCAATGAATTAATTGTAATTTCACATTGATCAGTAAATTCATATTCAATATCATCTAAATATTTTTCTCTTAGTTTTAATAGAAAATACACAACAAGAAAAAACCTGATGTTAGTTGTCTTACTTAAATATATTTGATAACCTTTGAATGAATTACAAGCACTAAGATTAGGTGATTCCCAAGCTATACGAACAGCTGTCATTGTTGTACGGACAACATGAAGATTAATGACCGGTGGTGGTACTAAAGAGAATCAACATAATTCGTATAATATATTTCATGGGCAAACTATGTCTAGGATAATAAACAAACTTCTACTAATGAGGAAACATTCCTAGGTGTCTCGCTCCGATTTTGTTCGATAGAGGATCTCGAATAGGTAAAAGAGTTCCGGCTGACGGCTTTTTCTTCGGGGAGTTACGATCAATTTTCTAATTTTCTCAACAATGTTCTATAACTCGAGAAAAGAGAGTGATAGAATCGTGAAACTTTCAGAATATATAAACGATCCTTAAGACTACCGGCAAAACAAATTTCTGTTCTCTATGAGTTTCCTTGATGGAGCTTAGAAAATCAGAAAATTGCTCGTAACTTCCCGAAGAAAAAGCCGTCGGTCAGAACTCTTTTACCTACTTGAGGTCCTCTATCCAACGAAATCGGAGCGAGACACCTCTAGGAATGTTCCCTCGTAAGCATCATCTCATTTAAAAATATTCTGCCGCTTCAATTCAGATAAAGGATATTAAAAGGTTTCAACTGTCGGATACCACTCGACAAGACTAAGAAAAATTTATAAAGATTCATGATCATGGCTTACTGTTGAAGATTTATAGTCGTTTTAATGAAATTTTTACTGAGAATAAGACATTTTCGAAAGATACGTTTGATAGTTCGGAAAGATTCAATAAAAACGAACCAATCTTTCTCGAGATATTCAATATCTAAAAACACAAGTTGTTTACTGTAGGAGAACATAGCAATTGAGTTCACTTAGAAAGTGAATATCTCAAGAAAGACAGGTTTGTTTTTGTCAAAAATTTCAGGGCTATCAAATGTGCCTACAGACATATTTTCAACTCGAAAACTCTTTCTTTTGAATCTTTCGACAATGTCTTGCTTTTAGTAGAAACTTCATTAAAACGATCATAATTCTTCAACAGTAGGCTATGGATCCGAATGCTTTTAAGGATATTCCTTCCTTTTTGTTTTAGTCTTTTCTGATTCTTGAAGAGAGTATAACGGATGAGAAGAAACATTTCGGATTGGTTTAGAATCCCCATCCAACTTTTTTCGATCGAGCTAATATTTTTATGGCAAATCTAAAAAAAATTTCAGCTTGATCGGATAAAGTTAGACAGTGGTCGTAAACGAACTCGTCATAAGTTTCCTTATTTTAGGTACTCTAAAATTTCATGTGGATCAGTTGTACCTTCCTCAAGAACTAAAGAGAGAAGAGGGTGCCCTTAAGCTTTTCTTAGTCTTAGCAAGACCTATTCATAGTTATAATGTGATGTCGGACGGTTATTTTTATATTCATTTAATATATTTAAACTTACATTCATCATCCGTCTGAAATACAGTTGGATCACTAGGAATACTTTCACCTTGTGTTGTTATATATTGAATTTTTACATTATAAATTGTATTCGATTTTAAATTATTTATAGAATAATTTGTTTTATTTGTTTTTATAATAGGAACATCATCTTTTAAATAATCAAATTGAAATATTTGAATAGAAAGACCAAAAAAAATTAAAATTTTACCTAATATAACACGATATTGTATTTTATTTTCATCGTCAATTGATATATATGAATCCCAAGAAATATCAACAGAAGTTTCTCGACATTCTAAAAAAAAAATTAAATCATCAAAAAAAAAAAATTAAAAAAAACATAAATTTTTCTTAACCATCAATTTTAGGTCGATTTGGTTTAATATTTTTTTGTAACATAAACCAAAGTAATTTCGATTCATCTTGTATATCTTTAAAATCAATCCATTTTTCTTGTACTTGTTTTATTATTCCTAATAATTTTTTTGAATAACATAAATGTTCATATGCACCAATATGTTTAGCAATTGTTGTAAGACACCTGAATCAAAAAAAAAAAGAACAATCATTTTTATTTTAAACAAAAAAAAAACATAATCAAACTATTTCAATTACATTAAAGCAAACCAAACAGTTTCATGTTCCATTGATAAAAGTATTGTTTCAATAGCAATAAGTATTCGATGAAATAATGTTATTGATTGTATACATAATTGAAAACCATATTGACTTGTACATAAACAACTTAATGCATAACAAGCATTTTTATTAATACCTTTATCTTCATTTATTTCAAGCATTATTAATAATGCTTCAAACTTTAGAAAAAAAAAAAGAAAAGATTAATTTTTATAGACATTAGGGTGATCAAAAAGTTTCCGGAATTCTCTATATCTATTCAGAGAAACGACATTCCATCCATCTCTCTACAGCATATATTTGAGGTAGTTGTTGTGATATTCCATGGAAAGTTTCATCCTTTTAACTCGCTCTTGAGGTAAACAATAGGTATTGAATTGACCCCCTTGGTAATAACCTTTGCTATATTGTTGTAGCTGGCGATTATCTATTCTACCTTGGATAGATTTCAACAACTCAGAATCCAGAAGTCTAGTCCTAGGTGAGTACGCTTAGCAAGCGTTAGCTTAAATTTCTTTCACGTTGAAGTAGATAATGACGATATTTTATGTGTTGCACAAAAAGCCATGATGAAAATTGATAGGACACGACCATGACGATACTTTTTTTATTTGCGAAACTAGGTATTTATCATTAATATGATAGTATTACTAGCCACTGTAGACACCACTATATGATGAATAATAATATGGATGTCATTAAAAAGTTGACATTTTTGATATCGTCAGCAATAAATGCCGTTTGAAGACTTCGTTTCTCTTGCGGACTTAAGTTTCGATAATGACTTTCATCCAATATTACGATAGCACATCTTAGTCTGATAGCTACTAATGGTATCCGATGAAATCTGCTCACTGCTTAGTAGCTTGTGCAACTCTTTGGGGTTCAAAAAACTAGTCAAATTCCCGCAATCACCAAGGGGATCAATTCAATACCTATTGTTTACTTCAAAAGGATACCTCAAGAGCGAGTTAAAAGGATGAAACTTTCCATGGAATATCACAACAACTACCTCGAATATATACTGTAGAGAGATGGATGAAATGTCGTTTCTCTGAATAGATATAGCGAATTCTGGGAACTTTTTAATCACACTATGTAAATTAAATATTTACTTACAAATTTATTTTGTCCACAATCATTAATTAAAATTTTCTTACCACTTTCTCTTTCAATTAAACGTGCTATAGCAAATGCAATATTTGTTGAACGATTAGAATCATTAACATCAAGTGCAGATAAAAGTTGATTTAATATTTCATTATGTTTATTATGTGTTAAAATTATTTGACAACCAACTTCTTCTACAGTTAATCTATTAGATGAAATATAATAAGAAACTTCTTCTTTTCAATATTATATTTTCTTTACCTTGCAAATACTAATGCTGCATTACTAGCAATCCATGAATTAGTTGAATTTAATAATGTTGATATATTAAAAATCAACTGAGTAACACAAATATGTTTTAAAATTAAATTACGTCCTTCTTTTGAACCAGACTAAAATATAAAATATGATAAATTTTATTTTCAAGTTAAAATTAAATAAAGAAAAATAAAACCACTTGTGATAGTATCAGTTTAATTCAAAGAAATTGAAAATAAAAAACAAAACAGAATGAATACTTGAGATAAAAAAACTATCACAAGTTTAGAGTGGGAAACCTACATACTATAGTACCGAGTGTCCCTGTTGCATTTAATACACAATCAGAATCTGAATGTGTTAACATTTGACATAATATTTGTATAATATCAACTATTGTTGATATATAATCATCAGCAAATGTAGATAAAAATTGTTTCAAACCTTTTTCCATTTCAACTATACTACCTATGATATAAGCACAATTACCACAAATACTAAAATGTTTATAAAAAAAAACAATTTTTTTTTGTTTTTTCAAAACAAAATATATTTACTAACCGATCATCCTCACATAATAATAATTGTGCAATACATAGAAAAATCTCCTTAACAGATTGTTGATTAAGAAAATGATCAATAGTTGTATTTTGATCATGTTTTAAATCATCAACAAAATATTCCAATGCATGACGAATATGTTTGTTAATATGATAAAATTTTCCATTTAAATTTTCATTTAATTTAAAACGAAGAAAATAATTTTTTTGTTCAAAATGTAATTGATTATTATATTCACTTTCCATTTAAAATAAATGTTCGAACAATAAGTTAAAATGTATAGAAAAATAAAAAATTGCAATTATTGCGTTGTTTGTGTGAACATGTTTAAATATATTTACTTGAATAAAAGGTAAAGAATCACAATACAAAAAGAACAAAAAGAAAAAAAAAGAGGAAAGAATAAGAGTAAAAAAAAACATATAGGTAGTCAAATGTTTTTTTTATTATTATGCTTTTTGTCGAACAAATTAATAGTCAAAATGAAGTCGTTCATTGCAAACTTGATCAACAGCTTGATTTATAGTCAAATCAAATAAACCAATTTCACATAAATTAGCTATGATATAAAGTTTATTAAGAACAAATTCATTCTAAAATGAAATTATTAATCAAAAAAAAGAAAAATTTTAAATTAATTAAAATAACAAACTTGTAGATCAAAACATTTTTCTTGAATATATTCTATTACAGATTGATAACAATCATATCGAGTTAATTTCAAATGTTCTTCTATAACAATTTCTAAATAATCAGCACGATTTATTGATAATGCTGTTGAAGCTATTTGTTCAATACGAGTTTTTATTATTGCACGATCCTAAATGAAAACAAACAGTGACATCTAGTCCATTGAAATTCTTTTACTCAAAAGAATCAATTTTGTGAAACGCAACTTAAAAGAAATGTTGAAGTATATAGGATAGAAATTGGCAACTATCCTCACAGACCGTGTCAGATGCTCTCTAGAAACGAGTCAATCGACGTCGGCGGGTGAAAATTTCGAAACGGAGTAATTTATTAGATGATAAGAAATGCCTGTTAATTTCAATATTTGATTACTAATAGTTTCAAAAAACTAAATGAAATAATTGTATCTCGTACGTTATTATAATTATGATATTACATTTAAGTAATGTAGATAGGAATAATCAATTACTAGTCATTATGGTCCGAAGTCAAGAGATCTAGCGACCCTAAGGATAGATAAACTTTATTGATAGATATCAAGATACTAAAAAATTACCCTCCTGAGCTTTTAGCGATAGAGACTGGAAGACGATCTCTACAAAACATTAAGTTTGAGTTACGTCGGAGATTTTATTTTTATTGTGCATCTTTTATTGTTTAACGATTTAGAGAAAACAGAGAGGTAATATGCTAATTTGTTGTTTTGATTTGCTGAATTTCTATCACTCGATGAACTACCAATAGAAGATTTATCATATGTTCTGTGCGTCATGTAAAACTATAGATGCTAATTCGTTTTCGATTGAGGATGAACTATCATCTGTTTATTCAGATTTCCATTTATAGCAGTGATTGCATCTACTGTTAATCAGCGGCGGCTCAGCCGCACGGCTTACACCTCTAACCATGACAGACGGTTTCCAAAGAGCATGACAGGAAGTCTCCAGAGACCACCACAGTAGGAAGCTGTGGGTCCTTACAGGCTCGCATCTGGACCCGGGCCCGAGTCTAAAGTTTTATTTTTTTCGGATACAGGTCCGGGTTCAACCTTTTATTTTTTGTTGGGTCTAGTCACATGTTTTTGTGGATTCGCTGCTTCTCCGATGAGAAATACAGCAACTTGTACGTTGAGTTTTTTCTGAGAGTAGCTAATACATAGTTGAAATCTTGATCCTTCACTTGTTCAGCAACTGTCGTTGATATATGATCGAAGACCGTGTAACATTAAGATTTCATTAGAATATATGAACTGTATTTCTCTTATTGTAATTCTAGAGGATTAAGTAAAGGATGATGAAGAAATGTGTCCCATTTCCATATGATTAGCAACAATGTGTTTCATATTTTAACCCAGCAGAAATTGCGCTAATAGTCATTTTTTTTTTATAGTTCAGGAATATAAGGATATAATTAAAGCTTTATTCATGTTTTACTTTGTATGCATTCCTTCTGAAAGTATTCAAATCGAAGAACTTCTTTTTTCTACATTTAAGTACAGTTCGGTAGATCAATCTGAAAATTCTGAATGTTTATTACGAGTGTTATTCGAACGAACAGGCAAAAATTATTTTTGCTTTTCATCAGTTATTAAAACATACCTTATATAATTGAGCAAGTTCACGTTCTAATTTCTGTTTTTCGATGGAATTATCTTTTACAGCAGCCAATCGACGACTAACAATTGAAATACGAACATCTTGAGTAGGAACAGCATCACGCTAAAAATAATCAATATAAAAGAAATTAGAATCAATTTAGAATGTTTTTTTGTTTTTTATCCTACTCGAAGTACAGCATTATAATGTTTCTTTATCAAATTACGATTAGATTTGAATAATTGTTTTATTGCACCTTGAAATTCACTAACATTATGAGATTTACCTAAATTCTAAAAACAAAAAAAAAACAATTTTTTTTGTTTTCAACAAAATAAAATAAATTGTTTATCTCTTACAAGATCACCATATTGCATAACATGACTTGTATTTGTATTTTTTTGTGTAACTAAATATTGTTGATATAATGTTTCTTGCTCAATTTGTTCAACATCAGAATCTTCCATCCAAACAACTGAATAAACATCTCCTAAATATGTTCGTCGTTTTTCATCATAATAACAAGCATATGATGATTCTTCTGCATTTGATGCTGTTGTTGCATATACATTTATATTATTTGGTAGAAGATTTTCAAGCATTGAACCTGATTCACATGCTTCAATATAAATAACCATCTTTAATCAAGAAAATTTATTTAAAAACAAAAAACAATAGAAGAAGAAAAAAAATAATTTTACTGACTTGTTTATATTTCTTTTGTGTATACATTTTAGTTATTGTTTCATTCAATTCTTTTGCATGAAGCTATAAATAATAATCAAAACTTTATTTTTTCAAAGACATCGAAATACATACAACACCATGTGGAAAAGCAACCAAACCTGAAAAAAAGAATATTCAATGGAATATTAATACAAAAAATTAAACTTACCAACGGCACCATGATCGGTAAAATAAATGAAGACATTATCATCAGGACCACTTAAAATAGAAAAATAGTATTTCGTGTCAGATAATTCCTATGTAATTCAAACCGGTGATAGCGCGAACAAAAATACAATATGAGTTATTTTTATGCATAATCTATGCTGCATTATCTTTAGTAGAGGCGAAAGCTACAGGAGATTCAGTTCATCCTAGCAGCGTTTCCAGAGGATTTCCGTCCTGTCTATCGACATGGCAAAAGAGCTGAGCCCTTCCTGCAACTTTTCTCTGATTGCGTGAGTAGCTGTCTTTATATGAAAATTGATCTACTTATTCAATAAATTCTTAATTACCTTTCTAAGACTTTACCACTACCAACACCTTTCAAAGCTTCTTTATTACCAAGTAAAACATGCATAAAGTTCTTTGGTGTTACTTCCTATTCAAATATGAAATCATAGTATAAAAAATAAATAAACAATAAATTTATTATACCAAATGAGTATAATCATGAGGTACACCATGATAAACATCACCTCCGTTTGGATGATTGATAACAATACCTTTAGTTGGATTTCTTAAAACGACAAAAAAAAAAAAATTTTTTCGATTGATAACGAAAACAAAAATTATTCCAACATACTCAATATTTTTAGCTAAATCATCATACATCATAACAATAATATTTGAATCAGGAATACCATTTTTATGTAAAATTTGATAAGCATGACAAACATCAGCTTGATGTCGATAATTATACCAACCGTTAGAACCAGCAACAAGTACTGCCCAATTAGCTGCCCAAGTACAACTAATATTGAATAGAACAAAACTTGCTATGAAAACTACAAGATGCCGATACATCATACAGGTGTTTGCAACAAGATAGAAAAGAATCGAATGATAAAAAAATGAAAAGAGATGATAGTTTAAATTTATCTATCTCATTTTTGCACGATAATATGAATAAAAAAACTTTTTCTTATCATTAATATGAGAACACTTGTGATTATTTCATCTATACAAGAGACAACATAACTTATCTATTATGAAAATATTTAGTAAATAATGTAAATGAAAGCATGTGACTTGATATATAAATACTGGAGATTTTAATAGAGACGAAAAGTTTTGACATACATATTTATTTCATTATCAAGTATAGAATAAAACAAAAGAAACTACATACTTTATTAAATAAAACGTATGTCCTAAGAGAATCTATATTGATTGTTTAATTTAAAAGAAAAACAAAATATTCATCTTTAAAATTAATTTATATTTCTTCATTTATCAAGGTCTTTGGATTATTATTTATTTATATTTTATTAAATAATTTCGATACATATGAAAAAAATAAAATAAAAACAGTCAATTAACGTCGTATTGGTTGTTTTCGACCAACAACTCGAATAAGACTTGCATTTGTTATACCATATCGTCGTAATTTACCTTCGGGTTTTTCATGTAAATTTTGTCCTTTAAACATAATACGTTGTACATGTGTTGGTATATTTAATTGTTTTTCAATATGTTTTTGAAGTTCTTCAACTGTTGGATCACTTGAATTAGTCGGTAAAATCGTTTCATTTATATCACCTCCATATTGAATTTGAAGTTTGAGAAAATGCATTTTTAGAATTTCTAATCTTAAAAAAAAAGAAAAATCAAATCATTCTAATAGTTAAAAGTGTATATATACACATAAATGGCTTCTAGTTAAAATTACTTTTTTTTTTTTCATGAATATAGTGAACTTACTATTGAAGCATTTAAATTTCTTTCTTTTTCTCCATCGCTCAATTAACCTTCAAATTTTCTTACAAAATTTTACATTATTTTTTCCGTTCGAAATGGTTTTAAAATTATTTTTACAACTCACTATAATAAAACAATGTTAATAGAAGTCATCATATGGTTATAATAGGAATAGCTGTTCTTTATAGATTTTTTTTTCTTTTTCATTTTTACAAAAGAAACATTATGATATATTAAAACAAAACTTTACAATATATGCGTCGAAAAATTTCTATTTGATTTTTATTCAAATTTACATAGTAAATATTCTATAAGTAATCAAAAATTTAGTATTTTGTTTTGCTTCTTTGAAAAATAAAAACGTTTTACCATTTTTCGGTCAATGCACCTCGAACTGAATCTATTCGATTCATACATTTTAATAAGATAATCATAGTTGTATAACACATTTAGTTTATATAGCTGATTAGAATAATAATGTTTAGCAGTAATTGTATTTGTTTTTTCCATTAAAGCCCCCCCCCCCACTCAAAAAAAATCAATTTTCGTCAAAATTATCGAAATTGAGATAAATGCATCGGAAGATAGCCCGTCTTCTGCTCTTTCAGAAATCATATTGGTTTTTCTTCGGCACCTCGTTTTTGGTCAAAGTTTTCGATGATTTTTGTTAAGCTCTTCTTGAAAAATATGCTTATTTTAAAAAAAACGAAAAATGTTTTTCGTTTTTTCTCAGTTTAGGCTTTCTGAACCGCGCAATCCATTTTTCTCTGTCCAGGCTCATTCAATATATTTTAATTTTTTTTTGTTTGAAAGAGCACGTCAAGATGCAGTGCAGTACAGAGTCCTTTTTTTAATTAAGCTTTATTTTTTATTATATATACAGTCATATATGTAATTAGACACCCATTTTTGGCGCGTTTTTTGAGTCATTGAACTTGTGATTCCCTTTTTTCGCTAAAAAAGTAAGAATTTAAAAAAAAGGACTCTGTACTGCACTGCGTCCTGAGATGCTCTTTCAAACAAAGAAAAATTAAATACATTGAAAGAGCCTGGACAAAGAAAAATGGATTGCCAAATGAGCTATTTTTGGCCTTTGTTTGTTTCATATCTCTGTCAAACATTAGGGTATCGAGCTGAAAATTTTATCACAGCCTCCTCACTTCAGCCCCAACATATGCTCCAAGTTTCAGCCCATTTGAACTTTCTTGGGCTGAGATCGATTTTTGAGTGGTGGGGGGGCCTTAAACAATACAGGGTGTCGCAAAAGTAAGAAAACACAGAAAAAATTGAATATCTTCATTGCGGCTTGAGCAAACAAGCTAATTTTTTTTTATCAATGATGGAAGCATGTTCAAGCTTTATATCCATAAAGGCATGCCTAGAAAGATCCTTTGTTAAGTATATTATTTTATTTTCTATCTGTGAAAAAGTAAAATTTTTTTCTTAAGATCAATAGTGATACTTTACAAAGGGTCTCGTTAGGCATATCTTTGTGGATATAAAGCTTGAACATACTTCTATCATTCATAAAAAAAATTAGCTCGCTTGCTCAAGGCGTAATGGAGATACTCAATTTTTTTCTGTGTTTCCTTACTTTTGAGATATCCTGTAATGTTGCCAACACTACAGTTTTGATTTCGTAATATGTATTTTATTTAGAGAAAATTTTACCATTTCAATATAGATATAAAATATAGTACAATATATTTCTATTGTACTTTTCGTTTAATATTCCTACCGCACAATATAGTTACCATAAATTCTTATGTTTCTACTTGTTGCTTGTGTTGCTATTCTTGTTTGATTCTTTCAAATGAAATTATTCTATTTCTTGTATAAAACAGCAGACGTCTATAAGTGTATATGTATGGTTGTATGTCACCATTGACATAATCAAAAGAAAAATGTCTTTAATTTTATTTACAAACTTGACTTGAATACATTAAAAGAGAAATAAAAAAAAAAAAGAAAAGAAAAGAAAAGAAAAATAAAATATAAATTAAATTAACTTGCATAGAACAAAATAAATAGAAAAAAAAAATTTTTTTTTTTTATAAAACAAATGGTGGTGTTTTATCTTCACTATGTGATGTGGCTGCTAATTGAGCAATACGATCACGACGTTCAATTTGATGAAAATCAATACCTGTATAAATAACAGTTGATGATCGTTCAGTTTTTTCTTCATTTATATTATTCGATTGATCATTATTTTGATCATTTGAATTTATATTTTGTTGTTCATCATCATTATTATTATTTGATGATGGTAAAAGTAAATCAGTATAATTAATTGTTTTTTCTGATATTAATGAAGGTTTTGTAAGAATTGTTAATAAATTAGGTAATGAATTATCATTTATAGATAATGGTTCAATAAATGCATATGAATCATTTGTTGAAAGTTTTTCTTCATTTATATTTGATAAATGTGTACGTGATATAGATGTTGGTAAATTAAATGATGAAACACGTGATAAATTTGTTTGAATTTGTTCATCAGTTAATGGTATTGGTGGTGAACCAAGTAAATATGTTGTTGCTTGATCTGTTAAACTATCATCAAAAAATATAATACTACCATTTGATGTACATATTTGACCAGATGTATTATCACCAATATTATTTGTTGAAAGTGATAATGTACGAAATATATGTGAACTTGATGATGATGATAATATATTATCATATGAATAAATATTTGATGCTTGTTGTTGATGAGATATTGACATAAGACTAAGATCAGAATTAAGTCGACGATCAATACTTGAAATATCCGATAATGGACTTGATGGACGTTCAGGTTGATCAGATGTTAATGGAATTTTATTTAATGTTACTATACCATAAGAAAGAAATAATGATTGTTGAGAATTGGAATTGGATGTTGGTTGATGAATTGAACTATAAGAAAATTATGGATTTAATTAATAATAATAAAAAAAAAACAATAACAACAAATTAGAATTTATTAACTAACCTTGAATTATTTGGTACACATGATGTCAAATTAGTTTCAGTTGCTAAAGAAAATTAAAAAATGTAAAATTTGTTTAATTTACAGATGTTTTGATTAACAAGAACAGACTTAAGATGCATTATCTACTAGTTCAGTGTGCCTTCGTATATGTAACTCAGAGATGTTCATAGGGCAGCGATGCGGTAGATTTTCAGCTGCGATGGACATCTCTGGTGTAAATTCATATTTATTCAACCATGTTTTTGTAATCAGCTTTTGTCATACTAGTTAGATGAGAGAATAGTTTTGGTCGACAAAATTTTGTTGATTTTCGCCTGAAATGTCGAACATTTGGAGCGTTGTATGGGAACTTTTAATGATGATTCTAAGATTTTTGAGCTCATATGTTGCGTTCATAAGTAAAGTTCAATTTGGAATAGTACAGTCTCCAAAGATTTGTTTTTTATTGAAATTTAGTGGAAATATAAATGTTTTGAAATATTTAAATTTCAATAGAAAGAAAGATCCTTTGTTAGTTTTACTAATGTCCGTGCCAAAATTAAAGAGAACTGGATGTAAGGTCAATATCTCAACAACAGTAATAACTAGTGACCTGTAATATTCAGCAATCAAAAGAGAAAAATTCCAGATATCGTTTCGTTTGATACAGTGGTTGCAAAAAGCCTTGTTACCAAGTAAAAAGTATCTAAAGCGAAATCCTTTAGTCTTATAATTTGACCACAAATAGAGCGTATTAAAGTCTGATCGCAAGGACTAATCGGCCTTCAGGTAGAGAAGCTAAAATGTCAACATAGATTTTTTTTTCTTAAGATGAAGATATCTCGACATAGAAAACAAATCTCATGACGTCAGACTCCTCATTCAATAATTCAATGCTGCCTTTGTCACAAATAAAAATTCCATGTCAAACAGTTTTAGTTAGTCTTCACTGAGAGTTGATGAGAATTGTTGAACAGTGATCGATATCTCCAGCTAATCGTAATCATTTGCTTTGAATTTTGTCTCCAATGAGTAGCCTGTTCTAACTAAATTTTCTTTGAAAAGTTCACGATCGTAGCCATCAATGAAGAAGAAATCCATGCTGAGGCCGGTTCAAATAATGGAAGCTTCCCCGCCTGTCAACGTTACAACCGACTGAAATATCCTATCTGTGACACAATATAAACATATGAATCTTTATTGGTTAATAAGAAAATCCGAAAAGTATTAAGCAATCCTTTGGATTAAGGCCTATCGACCTCGAATTGCTGCTTGAGATCAGGACTTATCTAGCTCTATTTGTAGTCAAAATTTCATACAACAGGCTATCGAGCAAACACAATCACATATCTGTTCGGTCAAATTATATAGAATTCTATTGATTTTTAGTAATTTTTACGACTTTTTATCAATATTTCTTTGAAACGAAACACCGTTGAATGTGTTGTGATCGACTTTAAAATAATTTTGCTTTATATGTTATCAGATCAAAAAGATATTCGAAGTTCTCATCGTTCGATTGCTGTTGTCGAATTATTGAGTTTATATTCATTCTTCTATAACTCTAACACATACATTAATTTAAATCTTTACTATTTCAGACAAACTTTTTCAACCAAAGCCATCTTCTGATTACTTATCATTTAACTAACACAACAAAAGCTGATAATAAAGAACCGATTGGATACCCTTTAGAGGTCTATAGATTTCAGTATGAAGAATTCTGCCTTAGATCAATCTCCTATTTAGTGTAATAATTCGATAGTTTCCTCTCAACTAACGGCAGGCATATAATAAATTGTTCTCTTAGTATTTTTGAATTTTCTTCTATATTATTCTCTTTATTTCAGACATATTTAAGAAAAGATAAAAAGTAAAGATGTGCAAATAGCTGTAAAAATTAAATATGAAATTTCAAGGAGTATATAACGAATATTACTGGAAGATCTTAGTTGTTTTCCATAAAAGGAAATTGAGCAATCAAAACTATAACCAATCTTCACAGAACAAAGGAAGATTAAGTTTGCGAATTAGATATTAAACAATTACGTCATAGATGATACCAAAAGATAGCTTTTTTACTAATGAGAAATTTTTTGATTTAGATGGATTTTGTAATACAATGCTTAGAAACGATCAGGTATGAACTGTAAACAGGAAAGAGACCGAGAAGATAGATCTATGAAGACAAATGTTAACAGTAATTTTGCAAGATGAAACTACAGATGTTAAAAGATACATCGATGACATTCTTTTAATAGATTTAGAATCCGATTAGAAAACAACTGGGCATATGAGTAGCATAGTGTTGGATCTCGTACACATCACCCGGACAAAAAAAAAAATGATGTAATGATCATTTTCTTGCGTTTATTCCGAAGACCTGTCGGCCATTGAATTCGCTTGAATTGATAGAAGAAATAAATCATTCTGTCGACAAAACTTTTTTTAAATTCTACACTTGATTTTACTGCATGATTATAATGGATAAGACTATTAAAATCTAGTATTTTGTATAAAACTTCAAAAATACTAAGAGAACTATTTATTCTTTAATATTTTTATTTGAATTCTAAATAAATTGATAGACTCGATTATTAATAAATAATATTTACTATAATTATTATTAATTGTTTGTCCATGTAATTGTGCTTTGAAAGGTTGCATAACACTAGCAGGAGAAGTGAAGGAACGTTGACCAATTGGAAAAACAGCTCGTTCTAGAAAGAAAAATCAAATCAAATAATTAAATTCATTTATAAATTTTCTTCTACCTTCAGCAATCAAATGAACTGAATTTCCAACAATAATAGCTGAATGAACATGTGGTGGTAAACTGATAGTAGCTAAACACAACAAAAAAAAAACAAAATTTCCTCATAGAAATTCTAGCGTTTAAGTTTATTGCGATAGTAAGCTTTTTAAAAATACTTCTAACTTACTATTAATACCAATATCTGTAGATGTTGTTATTTCTTTTATTATTTTTTTTTCATCATGAATTTCTTCTTGTTGATCTGAATCTATTTTTGAAATAGTTGGACCCATATCAATATATGTTCCATTAGTTGTTTCTTGTTTATTTGAAGATGAGATCACAGAAATTTTATTAGTTTTATTTTTAATTAATTCCAATGAATCAATTGTACTTTGAGATTTTGGTAAAATATTCTGTTGTTGATCATGAGAAATTTGTTTTTCTTCAATATTTAATTCAAAAAATTTATTCATTGATGATGATAAAATTTTTGATTGTTGATTTAAATGATTTTGATTACTATCAAATTGATATGATCGTTGTAATTGTGTAGTATTTTTAACTAATTTACGAACCCAACTAAATAATGAACGTGATTTTACTTGATTGGATTTCGTTGAATTTTCTGATAAACGTTCAATTGAAAGTTCTTTAGAAAAAGGTAATGATCGATCAGCAATAGATGAATTTACTGTATCATGATTAAGTTGTATAGGTGGATGAATATTTTTCGATTTTTCCATTCTTTTATGTGTTAATAATTGATTTTGAAATGCTGATGAAAGTATTAATGGTCGTTCTTCAATAACAGGACTAGCTAATAAATGTATTGTACTTGCTAATGATGATGAAAGACATTTCATATGTATTTCACCATTACCATAATTTGATTTACCTAATTCAATAAGAAATATATTTGAACGATTTCCATAATGTTTTATTGTAAAATAAGGTATACATAAAATAGGTTTATCTTTTGATGGACATTGATTTGTAATTGTTGTTTTTAAATCAATTTGATCACAATCAATTGAAGATATATAAAGATCTGTTGTAGTAAAATAAAGACGAGCATGACCAATTAATATATGATTATGAGATATAATTGTTCCATATGGAATTAATTTAATATCAAATGTATGTAAAATATTTTCAGTTATTGATAAACATGGTAATTCTTGAGATATTTGTTGTTTATTAATTTCATTTGATTGTTCATTATTTTTCTTATACATATATTCAAAATGTTTAATAATAAGAGGTTTTTTATGAATATGTTCATCAGAAAAATGTATTGATATTGTATAATTTTCAAAATAAATATAAATAAATGATTGAAAATCATTTTTAATTGTATCAAAATATTCATATGATATACATTCATTTAATAATATCGATGAACCATTTGTTTTACCTATTATTTCTACACATGGCTGTTCATTTGATGATGATAATGGACAACTTTCAACAAATGTTAAATAAATATGACGTTTAGTTCTCTAAAAAAAATATAAATATCAGATTGAAGACTACCCCTAGTCGATTCTCTCCAACGAAATTCTCGGAGAATCTCTGTTGTGAGTCCTTGCGGGAGTTAAGAAAAGATTCAGAGACTTCCTATGGACTCTCCAGGAAGCCACCATTAGAATCCTCTGAAAAGTTCATATTTATGAAAATTTTAGAGGAACTCCCCGGTGAGTTCCTGTGATATACAACTCACCGGTGACTCACAACAGGGAGTCCCCGAGGATTTTGCATTTTTCAAGGGACTCTTCGGAGAATTTCGTTGGTAAGAGTCGACTAGGATGAGGTACAACTCATTAAAGGTAGCGCTAATTTTGACGCTACTCTCAACATATTGTATGTCTGAGCTGGTGATCCTGCCTGTGAGGCTGTTATTAACTTATTCATAAAAAGTATCGGATCAAGACGATTTCTGAATATTGTGTAAAACCTCCAATAAGCTATAAGGTCACAAAAAGAATTAAACTTCTTTTCAGGACAATGAAAAAATCTGTCTTGTGTTTTTTGCATTTATATTAGAGTACTGTATGAGACTCCGAGTTTATATAAATAATAGAAACTGAAAACTCTATTTCATTCTTTTCTTATGTAGCATTTATTTTTTATAATAGTAATGTTCAGCAAATGAAAACTCTGAATTCAAGAGCTAAATAACATGAAATAGAAGAAAAAAAACTTCTACGACGTAGCATCACCGGACACGTAAGATGTCGCTAATTTACGGGAAAAAAATTGTCGAAATTAAAAAAGAACGTCACTTTCCAGGTTTCTAGTTGATATATTTATTTTCAGAATAGTTTTTTTTTTGGGAAAATTTCTTGATTACAGATGTGAAAGCAGCATTTTTCATGACAATTTTAGTCATTTTTAATCCATTCGTAGTGACTGGAATGCCAACTCTAGGGTACAATTCATCGAAGATAGCACCACTTTCAACGTATTGTACTCCAGACCTGGTAATTCTGTTACTGAGTAATATGAAAAATAGTTTTTTTCTCGAATTATTTTATTTTCTATATGAATCCGTAAGATAATATGATCTCCATGTTAAAAATTAATAGCTAGTCAAAAAAAAGAATTCGAGATAAGGTCTTTACAAATAGAAATGGCTGATTTCGTATTATAAAAACTAACAATTCTGAATATATGAAAATTTCAATTCATCTTTACAAATCATTCTCTGAAATCACTAATTTTGTTTTTTTTTGCAATAATAATTCATGACAAGTAGATTTACACAATGAAAAGTCGTAAAAAAGAAATTATCAAATTTTAATGTCATGCAATAGAAATAAGTTATTTTTAACTTATTTACCATTTTCATAATGAAATGATTTTATTGAAATTTAATTATATCAATGTCATAATTAACATTTGTTTAATTTATTTCCCATCAATTCTACTGAATGATTGTTAGAATATAAAGAATGAAAAATAAATAAGAAATTATCTTATTTGATTTGATCATTATGATTAATTATACAATCATTCGATAATGTTTCATACATAAAAATTGTAAAAAAATGTCATATATACAAAAGCAAAAAATTTAATCCATCAATATGTTTATTCAGATTCTTTTTTCTCTTTTTGCGATTAATTATATAAGCTATTTTTTTATTTTTCCTTGGTTGAATAATTCAACCGTGAATAATTTCACTAATCAAATCAATATATATATATATATATATATTATCTTTCTTTTGTCGGAATAATTATCAAATATTATTCATTTTACCAAATAAACCGATAAACAAAAAACATACAAACCTTTTTTTTTTGTATACAAATAATTTTAATATTACATAATGGTAATGTTTCATTTGTACCATTTAATGATGTTGTACCATCCATAATATACGATGGTTGAAGAATATGATTTCCTTGTTGATGATCTGTTGACGAAGACATCTTTCATAATGTTCTAGAACGGACAAAAGGACAAAAAGAAAAAATACATTTAATCTCATCTATTCTGACGTGTGTATTAGTTTTTTTTCTCGTTTTCGTGCTTCTTAAATATGCACAAGCACCAGAACAGATATCTGAATGAAAAATAGAGACACACGTTAATCACGTACAAACAATCAAACAAAGAAAAAAAAAATATAAATAGTTTAATTTATATTTCATGTTAATAGAATTAAACATCATTATCACCAACTGAATGTCCACCTGTTATCATATCAAATTCAGTTGGATGTTCAGTAGTATCACCATTATCATATGAATTAAAATTTTGTTGATGTTGTTGTTGCTGTTGTTGAAGTATATGTTGCAATTGTGAATGTTGTTGTTGTTGAATAGAAGATGAAGAAAATATTGGTTGATAATCATGTGGTGTTAATGGTGTTTGAGGAGTTTCAGGAGGTGATGTACTAGTTGATGTTTGATGTTTATATATAGCCATTTCTGCTTGATAAACATGTTTTTTTTCTGATGCTGCTTGTTCATATTTATTTTTTAATTCAATTGGTGCATTTTTCCATCGAATACCAAGTTCTCTTGCTACATCACTTACTGACATACCTATTTATCAAAAACCACGTATTTATATACATATATAGATATAAACATAATAACAATAAGACTCCATTGTTTTCGTTACATACCTATTTCATGAAAAGAAAAAATACGTACTAAATAAGACTATATTTATGATTGTAGATTTTTTTGACATTATATTAAGGTAAAAAATTTTTGTAGACATCATTGTTAAGAGTGCCCCCGCTAATCTTTTCTATTTATGTCTTAGTTAAGACTATTATTGTAATGAAAGAAAATGAACTCCATTTATTGTGAGAGCTATTACATTAACGTGATAGATATGTAAACGCTTCCATGTCTACACATTTATTTCAATATGCTAGATGATAAAAATGAGTTGAGAATAGATTTTTTTTTCAAATTGACAATTAAAAATTCTATTTTTATTTTCTTTACTATTTCTTCTTCTAAGTTGAAGGACATATTATTACTAAAAGACTTTTATATTCATCAATCTGTTATACAAACAAATAATTAGTGCGAAAAAAGATCGAGCTCAATATGTTGACTTAAAAAAAACAATTATGATATAATCAGTAAGACAATGTTTTAATATATTTTAACTAATTAATATAAAAATCTTTTTTTTTCAATGAAAATATTAAAATAATATTTCATTTAATTTATGAGTTATTATTTAATAAGTGAGACAAACAAGTACATTTTCATCTTTTCTTTTACTTTTCTGTTAGATGTTGTGATAGATTATTTACATACTGAAGTTAGTATTGATCAAAATAAAAATGTAAATTTTTATGAATTTGTTTAAAATTTATTATTAACTATCTAAAAATAGATTTCATTCTTGGAATAAATAGACTTTTATGCTTCTTTAAATATTATTCATCATATATTATTATTTAACTTGAAATATAATAAAGTAAATGTGACAAGGTTGTTTTTACAAATTCATCAAAAATATTGCCATAAACAACTTTCTAACAAATTTTTTTTCAGCTTTATTCTTTCAATCAAAACAAAACAAAACAAAATCCTAAATTAATTTATTCAAATTATATTACATATATTTGAACTGTAATATAATTATAGATTATATAATCAGAATGAGAAGATATAAAACTGAAGAAAGAAAAGATTGACCTTCTAAGTACGTTGTTGAACATAAGAGTTATTAATTAAAAAATTTTCTTTGATCTTGTATATTCAATATTATACTTAATAAAAAAAAAACTCCTCTTATTCGATAAGAACTAATCCATTTTAGCTTTATATTATAAAGAGGATTATTCAATTGAAATTTCAAGATTTTATCTTCGTATAGAGAATTTAAAAAAAGTAAAAAAAGAACACGCATAATAAAATTAAAAGATCTTATTGAATTAAAAATCTGTTTTTCTTTACCTGTTTGTGAACCATGAACTTTTGGTCGTTCATCAGCACAAAAAAGAAAATATGCTGATAATGGTTTTTTAGGTGCATGTGGATCTTTTGGTTTTCTTTCACGTTTTTTTGCTGGTTTTTTTGGTACAGTAACAATTGTTGTTGTTGCTGTTTGTTGTGTTGTTTGTGTTGGTATAATTAATGTATGTTGTTGTGGTTCAACAAGATATTGTGTTGATGGTGTTTGAAGTAATATTGATGATGTTGCAGATTGTTGTTGTTGTTGCTGTTGTTGTTGTTGCTGTTTAGCTGATTGTTCTTGTAAATATGTTGCCATTTCTTCTTTATATCGTTTACGTTGTAAATCAGCTGTATCATTAAAACGTTTTTTTTCAATATCATTCATAACTTTCCAACGTTCTGAACATTTTTTTGCAATAACATTATAATCAACTGTTAATTGAGGATATTTACGACGTAATTCATCACGACATGTACGAACAAATAATGCATAAGCTGTTACTGGTCCACGAGGTTTATTAGCATCCAAAGGTTTTTTAGGCATGATGATTGAAATAAATTAAATATTTACCTTTCAATAATTTATACAATAATATGAGATCAAAGGTAAATATAGAATCAGAATAATTATAAGGATGGATGATTTTCTTATTTTTTTCCTTGCTCGTTTAAAAGGAAAGGTAGAAAAAAAAAAAACAATAAACATCATCATCAACCATTTACAGAAAAAAAAAAAAAGAATCATTAGTGCAATTGTGAGAGTGTGCTACTATCAATGTTAAATATTGATTTGACAGGAGGATTGATAATGATTTTTTATTGGTGAATTTTTTCGATGAATGAATGTCTATGTTTTTCATCAATTAATTAGTACAAAACGAAAGAATTTGTATTTTCTTTAAGTTTATAGAAATCATCGTGCACGATTTATTTAAATTTTATACAGTAAAAATTTTTTTTTGTTAACTAAAAGGCAAGTTGTTGTGTAATCAATAATACTTGGAGTTATCTGCGATGTATTATATTGTATAGAATTTTTTATCAATTTGAAAAAAGAAAACGAAATGATTATTCAGAAACAAACATTTGCTAAGCCTTTTTTTTTCCAAAAATTATTATTTTTTTTCTTTTTATTTTAGAAATTGAAATAAGTAGTAAAATGTCAACTTCACTAACTCATAGTCAATCAGAAACATTCTCCGAATCATCGGTTATTCCAGCATCAACATCAATGTCTGAATATCCTGATCGTCCTCTTCTATTTAAGACTGATGATGAAACAACTTCAATGATATCACATGTTGATGAAAATAATGAAAATGAAGCTGTATGAAAGTTTTTTTTTTTTTGTCATTGAAATAATAGTTTTAATTTGAGATGAAAAAAACGAGATTATTTAGTTTATTTATGTATTGATAGAGTCAATTGAAATAATTTAGGTTGCACCATTGGTTTCTTCAATTGCTGGAGATCAAACTGATTATAAAACAACGTAAATATCATCTTATTGTTCTTTATAATTTTGAAGATTATTTTCTTATTTAGAAATTTAGAAACATTAATGCATTTAATTAAAGGCAATATTGGTGCCGGTATTCTTGCTTTTCCTTATGCATTATCAAAAGCTGGAATATTGGTAACTAAATTTTATTTATTTATTTATTTATTTTTCATTTAATTATTATTTTAGTTTGGTCCTATTGCTTTTTGGATAATGGGTGCAATGACACTTTATTGTATGCATCAACTTCTTCGATGTCATGATTATTATCGATATATGTATGTATTAACAAAAATTTATATAAATTATCAATCGATAAAAAAAAATTTTCTTTAAGTACATCACGAGAAAAATGTGATTTTGGAGATATTATGCGATATACATTAGCAACATGTCGTTGGAAATGGATTCATCGTTCTGCAAAATTGGGAAAGTAAAAAATATAAATATTTTGTAAACAAATATGTATGTATATATATATATTTTCTTTTTTTCTAATAAGATTTGTTATTGATGGATTTATTGTAATAACACAACTTGGCTTTTGTTGCGTCTATTTTGTATTTGTACCAGCTAGCATCAAACAAGTAATAAATGTTGATATGAAGCTTTAATTGTAGTCTTGTAAAAGTCTATTGAGCGATTCAATTCATTAAAGTAAGGATGATATATTTTTGACATGTTTTATCAACTTTTCAATAATTGATAATTAACCATTGAAGTAATTCAACAAAAATAGTTGATTATCTGAATGGTTAAGTATCATTTATGAACAATAATTTTCAATAATAAACTCAATATTATAGAAAAAAAAAGTCAATATGTCTTTTCTTATTTATCATTGTTAAAAATCTATATAAATATTTTCTATGTATAGATATGCAAAAGTCAATGTTAGTTAAAATGTATGAATATTTTTGATAATAATCATGAGAAACAAAAATAAGCGCTATTCATTTTTTTTTTGACAAGGTTAATGCGATTAGAACGATGAGAAATTCATAACATATGTCACTTTTCTTTTCTTTAGAGTCATTTTTTTTTGTTATTATTATTATTATTATTATATCTTTTTTACATGAATGATGTTTAAACAGTCTATTCACATTTCTTCTTTTCTGTTTTGCGATCAATACATTATTTTAAACTTAGTTGTTTTTTTAAGCTTGTTTGAAAAATATTCAATAATCAAAATAAAGAGAAAACGAAGGAACGACTTATAAGATCTGTTAGTTTTTCGATTCTCATGTATGATGATCCAACAGGATAATAACATTGATAGATATTATTATCCGTTTCAGAAGTAAAGGCATTCAATTATTTTTTGAATAATTTTTGATAAGAACAAAATAGAAATCTGCGGTTTCCACCGTTTGATATCCAAGAGCATATTTTCATAAGCAAAATTTTTTCTGAGGGATCATGCTGAGTTTTTGAAAACTGTCATAGAAGTCTATTGATTTTTTTTTACATATTCGGAATCAACATCGAAAACTGCGTCGACTTATATATGTTTCGAATCTTTTAACGAACTGTTTTTTTTTTTTTTTTTGTTGAAAAATTCATCTCCTAGGTATCCTCAGGACAACGTCAAAAAGTGAATTTAATCAAAGGACCGTTTCTATTGTTTAACCATTTGGCATTTTGTGTCCTACTAGGTTTTTACGACCTTTGAACTTGCTTTCCACTGTCCAACTCACTTTCTGACGTTGTCATTAGGGTACCTAGGGAGTGAATTTTTCGACAAAAAAAAAAAGAACAGCTCGTTAAAAGACTCAAAACATATATAAGTCGATGCAGTTTTCAATGCTGATGCCGAATATGTAAAAAAAATTAATAGACTTCTATGACAGTTTATAGGAACTCAGCGTGGTTTTCCAGAGATCCTCGGAAAAATCGACCTTCAGAATTTTTCTCAGAAAAAATTTTGCTTATGAAAATATGCTCTTGGGTGTTGGATATCAAATGGTCAAAACCGCAAATCTCTATTTTGTTCTTATCAAAAGTTATTCAAAAAAAACAACTGAATGTTTTGATTTCTGGAACGGATAATTTAAGTTGCAACAATCATTATAGTTCTTTAGACAGTCAGGAAAGAGAAATGTCCTTAATAAAGGTTATTCAATGTTATTGTCATCGCCTATATTGGATATCAATATCTTATTCTTTGTATTCTTAATATGATGTATCTTTTTCTTTTGACAAAGAATTATCGTTAATAAGTTGCTTCAACATGTATAATTAATTATACTTATTGTTCTGATCATCTCACGTAATACCGCTAGTGAACATATAATTTGTAAGTCAATCTCAATTCGAATAAGAACAATTAATTAAAGTCACTATTAACAAACGATAACTACCTATGTAGAAGTAAATATTTGATTAAGAAAAATATAAGAACTACATCACACTGACATAAACAAAAAACTTAAGATAAGACAAGTGTCATGTATACATAACATGAGTTATCAATTCCATCTGTTAATAGTAGTGGGTCGTGACCTTTATATGATCATAGTCAAATATGTTTTATTGCATAGAAAAGAATAACAATAAAATCATTCCACATGTAACGAGTTTTATGTTTAACAATACTCAACGATTCTATTAATCATTTTTAGCCTTCGGATCTCTGAGAGAAGGCACAGGAATATGTTTACATGAAGAAAGTCTGTTATTTTTATTCCGACTATCCAGATTGGATTCATGCATGAAATTCTAGAAGAATTTATAAATTTCTTAGGTTCATTTGAAAAATGAATTTTTTCCATATCCTCCATACGGCTCTCCAGGGATCCGGAGGTTCAAAAAAACAAGAATTTTCTATTTATAAAGGAACTATTTATATCAATTTATCTGAGATACTGTTTTCATCTAGGAAAATAGGCTATTCCAGTGGACAATGAGCCCTTGCTGTTTTGAATGATCTTATCTGTGAAACACAGAGATGAACAGTATGCAGTATTTTGGAAAAGTTTTACATGAATAATCACTTGTTCTGTAGCACAGAGTTGAATACATTTGGAATATCCATATAATCAAGAAATGACTGAGAACTAAGAAAATCGACAATATAATTATATCGGAATGAGTTTAAAAACAAAGCTTGCAAAAGTTTATCGTAGAGACCATAATATACATTCTTCATGGATTATCACCATTCCATCAACCTTTTGGCATATCAAAATTTTCATGAAACTTGATTTCTTATATACCATTTGATCCTTTCAATCTGAATTTAAGACCGAAGAACTATAATTCTCAGATTATTATTATTTTTTGGTTTAAACTAGGTTGTCGATCATTATTTTCAATATAGTCCACCGATTCAAATCTATCAATTTATAATGTTTATCTTGGTTATCGGTTTTTCTATGATTCGAAGTCTTAAAGTTCTTGCACCATTTTCACTTGCTGCTAATATAATGACTATTGGAGGTAATGAAAAATTACAATCGAATTAATTAATGCAGATTTCCTATATAGGATTGTTTATAATAATGCAATATATTGTTCAAGATCATATACCACTTAATCAATTACCTCTGATTACATCAGCATCAGATTGGCCAGTATTTTTTGCATCTGCAATGTATGTATTCGAAGGTATTGCTTTAGTAAGTATTGAATATATAAGAATTTCAAAAACAAAAAAAAAGAAATCGGTATTTAATTTAGGTTTTACCAATTCGACAAAAAATGAAAGAACCTGAATCATATGGTGGTTGGACTGGAATACTTAATATAGGTATACTTCTTGTTACAATTATGTATTTTATTGTCGGCTTCTTTGGATATATTCGATATGGATCAAAAGCACTTGGTTCAATTACTCTTAATTTACCAAATGATAATAAGTAAAAGTTTTTTTTTATCAATGAATATATATATATATATATCGATTTTATATAAATTAGATTATATCAATTTACTAAAATAATGTATGCTGTAGCTATATTTTTAACATATAATTTACAATTTTATGTACCATTTTCACTTCTTTGGCCACGTCTTTGTCGAAAAATTCTTTATAAATATAGTGGACAAATAGTTACAAAATGGGAACATGCTTTTCGTATTGGACTTATTTTCATTACTTGTAAGTAGAACATAGAAATTATTCTGATCAAAGAATACGACACATTCAGAGAGTCACATTATTAGGAAAAAATAAGATTTTTGAACTTTTTCTATCCGAATCGGGACTCGGATTCTAGTTGTCACATTCGATTTTTTTAGTTATCGTCGCTGCATTAATTCCAAATCT
>CAJNOL010002239.1:0-37754 GCA_905250125.1 Rotaria sordida | reverse complement strand
CTACAACAGCAGAAGCAGCTGCAACAACTACAACAGCAGAAGCAGCTACAACAACTACAACAGCAGAAGCAGCAGCAGCAGTAGAAAGTCCACCACCACCACCTTCAACAACATCATCAACAACATTTCTTGGCATGGAAGATATAACATCAACTGAAATGGATGTAGAATCACAAGGTTCTATAATTTCAACTGAAACACTTCATACACCACCAACTACTGCAGGTGCCACTCCTGTAGAAAATGCTTCACCACCATCAACAACAAATAATAATCCAGCTATAGCATCACCGTAAGAATATTTATTTATTTTTCTAATAAGGTAAAAAATTAAATTTTTAGACGAACTGCTCGTGATTTAGCTGAATTAATGGATACAATTGATGCTGAACATCATCGATTACAAGGATATCATCAAACTTATTCACGTACTATAACACAAACTGATGCTTTTGTAAGTTATTTCCTGTAAAAAAAAAAATATATATATATATATTTTAATGTTTTCAATTCATAATAAATATATTGTTTAGGAACAAGAATTAAATGGTCGTCAACGATTTTATTCTTTATATAATGAAGCAACACATTTAGTTGCCCATATTTATCATAATATAACTGATTTTACTCTTGATCTTAATGATCCACTTGAAACACGTTTATTACATTTGGGTGAATTACCTATTTCTCAAGCTGGTCTTGCTTCAATAGGACAAAATAGTGGACATGGTTTTGCACCAGGTCAAGAGGTAGGGACAAGAGTATTACCACGTACTTCACGTTCGATTGGTCGACGAGTAAATAAAAAATATATTCTTTCAAGATATTAAAATATTAAACATGAACTTTTTCTTTTTCAGCCAACAGCTGTTGCAACTGCTCGTATTATGGGTCCAATACAAATATCAGCTGGAACTAATCCAGCTCTGATACCAGGAGAAGCTCGAATGCCATTTCAAAATCCAATGGGTGCTGTTCCTCGCATGGTTTGTTTAAAATGTATTTATTTTTATTATACTTTCGCTTTTTTTTGTTTATTATTCAGGTATTTAATGCTACACCACGATCATCACTTCCTATGCGTCCTCCTACACCATTAACAGCAAATAATGGTGGAATGCAACAATCGATGCGTTTTAATTTAGGTACATTGCCATATACATTCATGCAAATGGGTCCAGATGGAATAACTTTAAATCAAGTTTCAGCATCAGTTGTAGCTGATGTACAAACAGCTAATTCATCATCATCACCATCATCATCACCATCATCACAACAACAATCATCAACAAATCGACCAACGTTAAGTATGTTATTTAGTTTAAATAATAAATTTTTTCAAAAGAATTTTTTTATTTTAGATAATATTCCACAAGGTGCAACACATGTCATCTCAAGTGGTCCTATTCAAATAAATGGTGGTCAATTAGATAATAATCTTGCTGCTGAAATTGCACAACGTGTATCAAATAGTGTTCAACGTTCGTATTATAATTTAATCATTTCGCAAAAATAAAATGAATATGTGTTTTTTTTCTTTCTTTCGGATTTTATAGAACATTTTGCTCAGATGGTCAATCAACAAGTACCAAATAATACAAATATCAATAATCAAATACCGAATAATAATAATAATAATATTTTAAATGCAACAGATTCAATTTTACGTTCAACATTTGTTCTTCAACCTGATTCGTCATCATCATCATCACGTAATAATGAAACATTACGATCACGTTCAGCTGATTCACGACCAACAAATAATAATACAACAACATCAACAACAACATCAAGTATTGAAGATGATGAAGCTGATTGGATTGATTTACCATCAATGGATCTACCTATGCCACCACAACAACATCCTAATCCACCTATAATTCCAATGCCTCGTCTTCGAGGACCAGCTATAATACGTAAGTTTTCTTTTTTCTTAAAATAACAATATTTTCAACGTGTTTCTTTTTATTTTAGAATCAATCGATCGAAGTTTACCATGTGCATCACCTTATTTTACTCAAACACTTCGTCCACCATTTGATAATCCAAATAATGCAGCAAATTTAACACCAACAGAAGCAGCAGCATTACAAAATACTCCTAATCGTGCTGTTATATTTGCAACAGCACCTCAACGTCCACGTGGTCGTCATCGTCATCCAGCTGGACCATGGGCACAATTAAATCAACAACAACAGCAACAACAAATGCAAAATTTTATGTTAGCATCACCTAATGCACCAACCGGTGCAACTGTTCTTACACCAGCTGGTCATGCTTATAATATGACAGCACATTCATTTGAAATACCAATGGTTATTTCAACGACAACAACAGCTGAAATACCACAACAACAAACATCTAATGATAATTCTCAACAACAACAACAACAACAGCAATCAACACCTAATGATGGACAACAAATTCAAATGGTAGAAAGAATAAAAAATATATTTTTTTGTTGTTCTTTTCATTAATTTTTCTTTTTTTTATTATTATTTAGAATGCAATTATAAGTCAGGTACTTTCACAAATTTTACCTGGTGTTTTACGAACTGGTAATGGACGAGTACGATGTATGTAAAATAATTTTTTTTTTTTATTTAATTATTTGAATACTATTCTTTTATTTAATTTTAGTAAATATTGGTCAAAATAATCCCGGTAATAATAATAATCCTAGCAATAATAATACTCCAACTTTACAATCTCAAGCCAGTGGAACAAATACAACTCAACAAACAATACCAACGGCAACTAATATTCCGGGTGTAGTAGCTGGTAATTTAGATTTCTCAAATATTGCTCGATCAATTGGTAGTATGGTACAAGGAATAACTGGACGACTTATTCCTGGAGCAACATTAATTAGTTCTAATCTTTCAATGCCTACTACAATGACATCATCAACACTGCCGTCATCATCATCATCTTCTTCATCAACAACAACAGCGTCAACAACAACAACAAATACCACTTCTTCATCACAGAATAGTAATACTTCAACAAGTACAATAACAAATAATCCTGAAAATGATACTGTTACTGAACAAATGCTTACAGGTATAATGAAGTTCTTTTTTTTTTACATAAAAATAATCTTTAATTGCATCCTTATTATTTTTTTTATAGAACTTTTACGTTTATTGGGTGGTGGTCTTGATAATCCAGAATTAGATAATCTTACAATTGGTTCATTTATGCAACGTTTTGGTGAAGATGTTGATGCTCGTTCGAATGATGGTAATATTCTTTAATTAAATAAATAATTAATAAAATAAAACAAAATTTTGTTTTTATTTTTATTTTTATAATTTAGGTACTAATCTGATTAGTGAATTATTTTCTACAATGACATCACGTATGCATTTTACTGATGTATGGAATCTCGTTTTGGGTAATCCAGTTGGACCACGTATTAATCAAGCGCGTCAATCAGCAACTGAATATTTACAGTAATAATATTATTATATTGTAATTTAATTGAATCTATTTATTATTAATATAGGAATACTTTACTTCAAGGACGACCTATAACACCAGAAACACTTGAAGAATTAACTGATAGACTTTATGAATCACTTTTACAAGAAGCTGCTGTGAATTTTGTACGTATGTTTTTTTGTTTGAAATTTGATATCCATAAATGATAAGACAGTTTGACTTTCAATATTCGAAGCTCATTTGGTAGAGAAGATTGATGATTGTTTCATTGCCCAACTGCGATCTTCTATTATTTTATGTAGACATCTAATGATTTTGTGCATACTTATACTCATCAAGTTCCATGCTAAATATATTGTATTTAACATTAATAGATAGAGAATTTTATGCTCTCAAGACTCTTAATGATATCTTTCAAGTGAAAAAAACTTGAAACTAACATTTGGTAGTATTTTGTTTTGAATACGATTTCGAAATTCATGTTTTCAAAAGTTAGCGTGTTCTATGAACGGTTTATCATTATATTTAATTGCATAGAGCTATTAGAAAGAACGTTTGACGTCGTTTTTTTTAATTTTTTCCTGGAAAAATTGTTCTTCTAAATGTTTATTTCTAAAATCGCAGAACATCATGAGATGCAGCAGCATTCGACAGCGTATCTTGCGGCATAGTTTGAATTTCAGCGAAACTATTATTTAAATATATTTTTAATAATTATTTTGTTTTTTGACAATTGCAGTTCAATGACTGACTGAATGTTAATCTTTTTCGATTTTTCGGCAACAGGAGAAAGTTATTCGAAACGAAAAATTTTCTATCAAATGAACTTAGAATAATTTTTTTCAAAAAACAAAAAAAGAAAATCAAGAGTGTCTTATTCTTTATTATAGACTATCTTGTTAAATAAAATATTTATTTCTAGAATGAACTTCGAGTTAAATCAAATATTAATATAGCAAATGTAATGAAACGTTTCTTTCGTCATCATGCTCTTAAATTATTACATATTTTATTTGATGATCGTATGTTGAATATTTTTATGAAGCAACTAAATATATACATTTTTTGTTTTGTTTTCTCTTTTTTTTTGTCTCTAGCAAATAATGTTTGGTTTGAACGTTTTCGACAACAATTAATTACAATGCGTAATGAATATTTAACATTATCATCACAATGTCTTGAAGGTGGAGAAGCAGCTGCAATAGATTTTATTCTTAATCGACATGTAAGAAAAAAAAAATATATTTTAAGTTGAAATAAAATATATATTAAAAATATTTTCTTTTTATTTTAGCGTATTATTTTTCGTTCATCAAATTCAATGATTGTAACATGGTCTGAAACTTATCTTCGTACATCTTTAACAAATGCATTTAATGCAATACGTTCATCACCACCCAATGTATCAAACTATTTAATAGAACCTACACCAATTATTGCACGTCATGTACATGTTACATCTCCATCAACAACACAATTAAGTAGTGTAATAAATAGAACTGATCATGAACGTGAAACAGCAGCAACAACAACGTCACCATCTAGTCCATCGTGGAAAGCAAATTTACCTGATGTTTGTATTTGTTTATATTTTTAAATATGATATCTATTTTTTTTGTTTTTGATTTTTTGAATTTAGGATTGGATTCCAATTGTTGTTCGAGATGTGAATAGTCAACATGATACACCAGCACAACCACCATTTAGTGATACATATAAAGATGGTATGCCATCTAAACGACGTCGTGTTCATATGCGTGAAGATTTAACTTCATCTAATTTATTACAAACACTTGTTTTACGTGCTTCATCAGCAAGTTCATCAAATCATCAAATATCAAATGGAACAATAATAACACCAGAAAATGTTCTAACTGGCGAAGCACCTTCACCAACACTTGTTAATACATTTGAACAAGAACTTAAACGTTTATTAGAACAACGTGTAAGACAAGATCGTGATTATCCTGAAGTACAAAATCGTATGCCGAATACAAAACGTTATTTAGATGGTGACAAATAAAATCTTAACTTTTTATTTATCCGTGTACAGATTTATCATCAACAGGAAACAAATAAAACCCCATTAAACAAAAGAACTCTCTATTTATAAAAAAATACTTCAAAAAAGAAAACACTGAATTTTTTTTTCTCTTCTTTTTTTTTCATTTCTCTTTTTATATTATGGAACATTGAAAGATGATATATGTTTACATGGAAGTTAACGATTTGTGTATTTATATGTATCTATGTGGTTTGCTTGGCTACACTTAAGCAGTCGATACTAAATCTGTTCACTTTCTTTTTTTTTCTTTTTTTTTCATTTTGTTCAAAAATCGCGAAAAGATTGTGTAAGACAAAATAAACATGCGCGCACCACAATAAAATGATTGAATTTTTAAAAAAAAAAATATTCTCTTACTATTTCAGATAATAAAAAGATAAAATAATAACATCAAAATGCTTGATTCATTACGTGCTATGTTTGAAACACTTGGTGATCAAGTATGGTTCTTTCGGTTTTTAGTCATTTTTGGTGTTATATGTATATATCGTACACTTTTAAATTACGTTATTCGTTCAAATCATTGTGCTAATCCATTTTGTTCAAAATGTTCGGGTTCAGGGACAATTCGTGGTCGTGCAATAAATAATATTAAAAATGATAATGATGATGATAATTCATTAGATTCAATTATACTTAATAATTTACTTCAACATGATCGTTTATGTCGTAAAAATGATGAAAAACCGACTGTTTATTTTCATCGTGGTTTAAGTAGTAATAATATTACATTAGTCGATCAACAAATACTTATTGATCATTATGATGAACTTCGTCAAGAAATTATTAAATATTTTCAAAAAAATGATAATATTCAATGGATGAATTTTTATTTATATAAAAATGGTAAAGAAAATAAAATTAATTGTGAAACATTACCAAAATTATTTGAAATTTTACATTTATTACCTAATGCTATTTGTATTAATAATCAATCTTGTCTATTTGGTGATTGTTTTCTTACACGATTAACATTAAATGATAATAATAATAATGAAGAAGATAAAAATAAAAATGGTTTAACAAATTGTTGTATTCGAATGCATTTTGGTTTGATATGTGATGATCAATCATTTGCATATGTTCTTATTAAAAATCAAAAACGCTTACCAATTGAAAATAAACGTATTATTTCATACAATCATGCACTTGAACATTCCATTCAAAATCCAAATAAAAAGCAACAAATTTTTCTAACAATTGATTTTTGGCATCCAGATTTATCGTCTGAAATGCGCAAACAATTAACATCTACATTTCATACTGGTTTAATATAGAAGAAAATTAAATGCAATATTCAATCTTGTTCATTTTTTTTTTAGTTTAATTTTGCGAAACTCAGAATTAGTCTGATAGATTGTCTTTTCTGCACTAAAAATATTTGTCGATTTTTATATTTTGTTTTCAATTAGAATAAAAAGCAATTAATAAAAAGATCTGCATATAAATAGATGAATCTATATTGACTCATTTTTATTTCTAGTCGAATCCATGGTTTTAGTTTGACCAATGTTTATCATTGGTAAAGTTTGTGAAAACCATAGTGAAAAATATTTATTAATTGTTGATTTTTCTTTAGCTATTGAAATTGCCATATGTGTCATTTTGAGTATTGGTTTAATAGTAGTGTTGATATTTTGTAAAAGGTATATATGTGTATAGATTTTCCTGATTTTTGATTATAAAAATAGAAACATTTATAGAATTGATCAAGGAAAATCAAACAATGATGAAGAGAGAAAAGTAGAACTTTTATAAACATCAATAAATGAAGGATTATTATTACAAAACACACTTATTGCATATTATGAACAACAACGTAATGAATTGCTAGAGCGACAGAAGTGAGTGCTTGCATTATTATACTTGTTGATAGAATCATTCTAACAAAAATAAAATATGAGTTAGTGATCATCTATCAGAATGACATCTCTACACACATAATATGAATTGATTCTCTTTAAAATTAATCCTGGCATATCTTAAAATGTTTTAATGTTATTTTCATCAGATAAGTTTTTGAAAATTTTTTCATAATTAATAGAATGGTTTTGGATGATTTAAAAGTCGAAACAACTGTTAGAAAAAATAATGATTCAGATTATACATCCAGACATTTACAATCTCATTCACCTCATTGTCTTTATGAATGTACCGGTTTTGCTTCTGTAAGTTTGTTTTTTATCAAATGGAAACATTTGTGTTTTTTTTTTTTATAACTATGGACATTTTATTTCTAGATGGATAATCTTGAAGTATCAAATCCACTGTTTTCAACGGATGCATTCTATGATAATGGACGAGTGTCGCCGACATTGCCATTGATAACAAAATAGAATCTTTGTTTTTTATATGCTCATTGATTGTTATTTGTTTTATTTTGCTTGAGTCAGATATTAGTATTACTGTGATACTTTTGATGCTTTTATACAACATGATTTAAAGTGTGACAAACACTAGAAATGAAGACAACTAGTTGACGAATAATGATAATCTTATGTCTTTTAGAATATGTAATATTAAATAATAGATCTAAAAATTGAATATAATCTGTTGACACATCAACAACTGAATATCTTAGGGATCAATTAAAATCAATTGATCGTACTTTCTAAATAATATTCAGATATATATTCAAAGAAACATAAAGTGTATAATGAACAATGGATTAATCAACAATACAATGTTATACGTCTATGATTTGATGATGCTATGTTTTCATCGCAAACGATAAATAATAGCTTTAGAAAATACGAGAATGTTAGTTATGGATGTAGGTTTTAGTCTTTATCTCACCCACACTCACACCCACACCCCACATTCTCGATTAGATTGTAAAAAATCAAAAGAAAATTTATCAAATGGAGATAACCATTCCTTCGTCTTCATCCCAAAATTTACCAATGTATTACAGAATTATATTTCTACCGATGCCCAATAGTAATTTTGGCTCAACCTTTTTATTGAAGAGAGCGCCTGAAGAGAAGTTACTTTGTTGTCATCTGTTTTTCTGTAAAAACTCGCGGTACCCTAAGCCCACCCTAGCGTAAAATTCTGTTGCCATCACTATTTTCATTGTTTTTGGATGAGAACCAGGACAATCATGTTCTTATGTATGCCATCCGATGATGCTCATATTCACTTTCGATTTGATTTTTGTTGAAATCTGACGTTGTAGATATGAAAACTGTGTACTGCTACAAACTCTAGAAGTTGTTCTCCACGTTCATTTCTTTCGTCATATCCGTATTTACTCATGATGGACTTCCAGTCTGCGTTATCGCTGCCAACCTTTGCGTTCCAATCACCTGTTATGATAGCTACGTCTTGTTTGGGTATCTTTGCTAATGCATTCTTGATGCTGTCATAAAATGCTTGGATATCTTCGTCTAGTGAAGAGAAGATTTCCGCATACACATGGATTATTATAACATTAAATGATATTATCTTAAATCTTGCCATAATTACACGTGAACTAATTGGATTGCAGCCCAGTAGTGACTTATTGACTTTTGCAATCCGTAGCATTCCTACACATCCGGTGTATGCTCGGAGATGCCGATGACATCGAATCTGAAACGCTTCATTTCATTTCTTAGCAATTCTAGTTTACCAATTGCCCATAATTTTTGCAAGTTCTAAATTCAAACTGACAGAATATCTTTCGTCATTTTTAGTCTTTGTATGCCATATTTAGCGGTTGTTACTGGTGATGCAATTGCATTTGTTATTATATTATTTGAGATTAAGGTTTTTCCAGTATTCAATCTTTCGACTCTGCCCTAGTTACTCGACAGTGGACGCAGGCCTTATTCACCCAAACGACTTCTGAGTCGGTATGGTTTTCTATTATGATCGCTTATTATTGGTTTCTTTCGCCTTTTTCTTTTGTGCAGATGGCAAAATCTGCACCCCCTTCTGTCTAACGCTTCTCTTTTTATTCTTGAGTTGAAAGAAGCAAGGAAATCCTAGGATGAAATTCCATGACCGGGTTCCCGTACATATTGTTTGCATTCAACATATTGTCAACCGAAAGATTCGAGATAAAAGAACCGTGAGTGACTTGTCCAGGGTCATTGCATGACTAGCAGTACTGAAGTTTGAACTCAGAAGCTAGCGATTACGTGACAAGCACATAACTACTCAGCCATGCCAGCTTATGACTGAATATGAAGGATAATTTCACATTGAAATTATCGTTGTAGGCGGATGCAAATGAGTATTTCATATAACTTCGATCAGTTGATTTATGAGTAAATAATTCTAACAGTTTTATCATGAATAACAAATTCTAACTACATCTTTTCAAATTTTCTAAACACACGCAATAATTAAATAATAATAAAAGAAAAAGAGTTTCATCAAATGTTAGTCATATTAAAGTTCATTGAAATAATAAATTTCCTTGTTCTATTAATGTCTGTATTTCTAATATTATTTCTACTGTTTCGGTTATTACTGTATGAGTCCTATTTGTGAGAAAAATATGATCAAAAACAAAGGGTATCAACTGAAGAGATTCTCTTGTAAAATATTGAAATTCAATGTTCATTTGATTTAAAGTACATTTCAATGATATTAGCCATAGTTTATATTCCAATAAATATAGAACTTCGTTTAAGAAGTAATCAGAATTGAAAATCAAATGATATCTTTTCTATAAATCTTCATTAACAGTAGTAAAAATACCACAATACAACGTGTCTTGACAGTATCTGGTAATTTTATTTCAAATTTTTCTTTTTCTACACGATCTATCGTTGTATTAACAATACAAGATGTCATTTTTTTTTCTTCATTTCTTGCTAAAACTTTCGCAAAAATGAATGAATAAATAAATTATAACGACTAATTAACTTAATACTAAATCATTTTTACTTTTATTGTTGACCATTCCTGTTATTTTTCTAATTACAACAAAAAAAAAAAGCGTCATCTATATTTTTCTTGTATAAAAAAACGATATGTCATGTAGTCTTTGTTTGTCGTACGAATTGAATTCGACCGTCTATCAAAGCATTTGTTCTTTCTTCAAATTTGCTACTACTATTTGCTATTGCTATATTTTGAATAGTGAAAAATGGAGAAAACAATTCGAACTGTTCTTGATCAAGCACAAAATAATAACATTCGACATGGTGAACATCTCAAAGCACTTGCTGATCTTTACACTAAGGTTTTTATCGTGAAAAAATTCTTCTTTGTTCGGTTTGATCTTTTTCTTTTGTAGTGCAATCAACAATCATTTCATGATGAATTTCTCCGTTGTATTGCTACAATAATAACTTCTCCATCAAATTCAATTTTTGTTGGACATGCTCTTCAATTTATTTCATCTTTTCTTACATTAGAAATTGGTTCATCAACAAATAATAATGATTCTCAAAATAATGATAGTATGCAATCCGATCTTTTTCATCCAATTTTACCACGTGTTATACAATTTTTTGATGAAGTATTTTAAATATATTTTCTTTTGTTTATTTGTTTTTTGATTATTAATTAGCATAAAAATCATCCAAGTGATTATGTTCGTGCAAATATATGTGTTCTTATTGGACAAACATTAGAAAAAATGGCTGAAAATGCTGAATTAGATGGAGATTTATTTGAATTACTTGTTAATATTTGTCTCGATCGAATGAATGATCGAAGTTATCAAGTACGAGCACAAGCAGCTAAAGCTAGTGGTCGATTACAAAATACAAAAGATCCTGATGATCTTATTACAAAACGTATTTAGTTTTCTTTTTAATACAAAAAGAATGTTTAATTAATTATTCTTTTGAAATTTATTTTTTCAAGGTCTTATTTGGTTAATGGATCATGATTCTCATCCACTTGTTCGAAAAGAATCACTTCGATCAATAGCTATAACACGTTCAAATTTACCACATTTTTTACGACGTCTTACCGATACAAATGCGACAGTTCGTTTATGTGCATATAATGTATTTGCACAAAAAGTTCAAACATTAAAAGTATTACCAACAATTGAACGTTGTAAGATTGTACGTATGGGTATGGATGATCCTGAAGAACCAGTTGTTCGTGCATTTGTTGAATGTGTTGTTCATACATGGATTGATAAATTACCAGTACCACCTGGAACTGATTTAGCACGTCAACCAGATGCACATAAAACAATAACTGGTTTTCTTAAAATGATCGATGTAATAGATATTGGTGAACAAACAGGAAGAATATTAAAAATGCTTTTTGATGATAATTTAATAAAACATTATGATTATTTTAAAGAAACATTTATTAATGATAAGTAAGAGATTTTTTTTTTTTTCTTCGAGTAGTGATTTTTCATTATCTCTTCTTGGATGTTTCTATATGAGTCATACAATTCTTCATTCACATTCATCAGTTTGTTTTCAGAGATCAAACAAATTAATGTATGATCCAAGCAATTCGTTACAACAAAATTTTATTCATATGTAGTTCTTGTAGTCATTAGAAAATTCTAAATGTTTCAATGGAAAAAAAAATACGATTATGAGATATATTTTTTAAGAATCGATATCTTCAAAAGAAAATGAAGAACATCACAGAGCGAAGGTGAGGGCATTAAAGAGTGTACGGGTAAGATTGTTGTCAGCCTAGTGCAAAATCTATACTTAATTGACAAATAATAATATGAAATGAATACTGAAAAAAATTGGTGATCAAAAATACTATTATCTCTTTCTATTTGATTTAATTTTTTTTTTCAAAATTGAAGAAGATTAATTGGTGTTGAACAACTCGATTGTGAATCGGTATTTTTTTGGCAACATCTTGTCGAATATCTTAGTCGAAATAATGATTATAATGAAAAACTTGATGCTATTCTACCTGAACTTGTCGATCTTGTTGATGTACTTTATGAGTAAATAATTTTCTCTCTATTGTTTTTTTTTTCTATTTATTTATATATCTTTTATTTTAAGATTAATTCGTTCATATCATGATGTTTCATCAACCCCTTCAGTAGCTGTAGAAATAAATTTTGTTGTCGATTGTGTTTTACATGTTATGGTTCATTGTAAATTTGATGATCTTGCTGGAAGATATCGTGTTGAAACATTATGTCGTGATATGTTTTTTATGGAAGAAATAGCACCAACAACATATAAAATGATAATGAATATAATGAAAAAAATTGAACCAAAATTTGAACATCGACAACGAAAAACTATTGAAATTTTAGCTGATCTTGAAAAACATTTAAATCGATGTACAGAACATATTTTAGCAGATCGAAAAAGTGAACATGAAGTAAGTTAATAAATAAAAAAAAAAAGAAAATAATTTTATGAAAATTTCAATTTTCTTTAATTTGTTTTCTAAGATTATTGCTTTACGTGAACGTCAATCAGCTTTACAAGATTCATTACATCGAATTCGTGATCATGATATAGCATCACAAAATATTGATGAACGTATTCGACTTGAAAAAGATCTTAGTGAAGTTAAACAACGACTTTCACATTTTGATCATACAATTATATCAACTCAATCACAATCACAAATGAGTACAATTAATTCTGCTAATGATCGTTCAACTGTATTCAATTCTTAAAAAAAATTTCTTTCTATAAAAATTTAAATGATTTTTCTTTTTTAAATAGACTGGTCATCAAAATTTGATGCTTGTTAAACGTTTAACAATTCTTTGTGAACTTCTATCAACAACAATGCCTAATAAAATATTACCTTCATCATTTGTAACTTATGCACGAGATTTAGTAAGAGAAGTAATTATTTTATTTTTATATGTTTTTTTTTTTTTTTATTTTTATATAAATTTAGGCTGTGTTAAATGTTGTATCACATGATTTATCAGTTCGTCGTCATGGTATTCGTGCATTAGGTTTACTTGCTGTTTATGATAAAGATATTATGACAGAAAATCTTGAACTAATTAATACAGTAGAATTCTTTTTTATTATAATAGATAATAATTTGTATTATTTAACATATTAATTTCATTAGGTAGTAGAAAATGATGCATCATTCGCAGTTATTGAAGGTTTAAACGCATTAGGTGATATGTTTATTCGACATAATGCTTTGAATATGATAAAAGATACAAATAATAGTCAACAAGTTATACAAGCTATTGAACAAGGATTTAATCTTATTAATAAAAAGATTGATGATCGAGTAAGTCAAACTATAATATTATAAAAACTTATATTTGTTTTTTTTTTTTTTGTTATTGTTTATTTTAGATTGTGAATGTTCGTCTAACAGCTTTAACTAATATGATTAAATTATTTTTTGTTGGTCAAGCAAATAGTAGTGAAGCATTTGCTAAATTAATTGTTGCTTGGTATGATAAATCAACAGATATTCCTGTTGGTGGTCTTCTTACAACATTCTTTCCAGCATATGCTGATAAATTTTGGTAATAGAAATTCTTTTCTTTGTCCTATATTTTTTTTAATGAAATATACAATCTAAAAGAAGTGTTGCAGTATATCGAGTAGAAATTTGCATTCCCCCTACATACGATCCAAGATCATATATCAAAGAATCTAATAGATAGAATAAAACAATCTTGTGATTAGCAAGAACAGCTATATTGTGTTTAATCCTATAGGGATTGCACGAACAGTGTTTTTTTTTAAAAATATTTTTATTTTATTTAAAGGCAAACCGATAAATATTTATTTAATTCTTTACAACCATCTATTGATGGTCTTTTAAACAATGATTCAACTCAACAAGAACCAACATTTGTTGCTGATGCTATAAAACTTTTTCTTCAATTACATCAAATACGAGAACGAGCAGTTATTGATCATCTCATGCAAACTGCACCATCATCATCATCAATTGATACAACAAATGTTGATTTACCTGATCCAACAAATGATCCAAATACAACTGATCTTGATTTAACAATTCATGCTCATTTAAATAATTCAATGATATCAGTAAATAAACAAACACTTGATAAAGAAATTGTTGAAAAACAAAAGCATGAAGTAAATTATCCTTTTTTTTTTCGATTTTTAAATCGATAAAGATAATCATTGATATTTATATTTTGCTTTTTAAAGGCTCGATTAAAATATCATTTTTATGTTGCACATACAATACTTGCTCAATTAAAATCATCAACTAACGATGATCTTATTCGTTCATTAATAACAACATTAAATTTAATTGATATAACAACAGATGATTGGACAATTATTAAAGGTTTAAGACGTAAATCAAAAAAAGTTAATAAAGTATGTTTGTAATTAATGATAATATTTTTTTTGGATAAACATATTCTATTTTATAGTATTTAATGGTCAGTAAAAGAAAATCAAATTTAAAATTATTTATTAAAAAATTATCAAATCGTATTGAATTATTACGTGGATTCGATGATGATAATGATACAACATTTAATGAATCGACACTTGTAAATTGAATTATATTTAATATTAATTTTTTTTGTCATAAATATTTATATTCTTTTTCTAGACTGATTCATCTCAATTGAATACTACAGTAATTAGTGCAGTTCCGGCACATGTTACTAATGCAATATCAACAACACCTGGTTCACCACTTATGGATACAGTTTTTCGTGGTCTTGGTAAAAAGAGTAAGTTACAGTTGTATGTAATTTTTAGTTCTTTTTATCTTTATATTTTTAAAAATAGAACGTGTAGTAAAAGATTCACTTCTTTCACAAAATTCTACTAGTTCAATTGTTGTACCACCACCACCACTTGTTATTCCTCGTAGTCCACCAGTACGAGTATCTCATAGTGAAAAAAATTCAACAAAAATTTCTATTACTTCTGTTCGAAATGCTAACACTGATACTTCATCATGTTCATCACCATCATCAGGATCAGATAATGAAGGTCAAACATCAGATATTGAAAATGAAGAACCTCAATCTCAATCTATTTCATCAGCTAATAAACGTGCACATGCAGATGCTACATCAACTGAATCACTTAGTCCACCACGTAATAGTGTAACACATACAACACGTATGGTACTTCGATCAAGTGCACGTAAACCACAAGATCAATCATCTCAACCAATTCCAGTATCAACACCTTCATTTCGTCAACAACGTAAACATCGTCGTATTGATCTTGAAATTACTCCTTTAAATACTACTAATAAAAAGAAACTACCGCCAACTCAATCATCAACACCTCATATAAATAAATAATTTCTTATGCATGTGTGTATATAGTAATATAGCTTTGTGTATTAATATCTTTTGAAAAAGAAATATCTTCAATAGATATATTTTCTTTGTTATATAATAGCAGCGTGATTAAAAATTTTCTTGAAATATGTTAAATAATAATTCGTTTGTTAAATAAGAGATTGATAAAAGTTACGTGTGTATTTAGTTTGCACTTGATACAAAGTACAATAAAAGAAAATTTAGAAGAACAACAACAGCTATTGGGTTACAATTTATTGGTCATGCTGATTTCGAATATAGCTATGAGAAATCTCTTTAGATCTTCATATGCTGGTTTTCAAGATTGACAAAATTTTTTGTTTGATCTATCCAGATTGTAAATCATATCGAATTGTCAAGAAAACAGTAACTTATTCTGTTTCAAGTCATTGTTTTTTGTTGAAAATACAGCCATTTTAATTCATACAACAGATAGATATCAATATTTTAATATGAAAATCTTCAAAATTTTGAAACACAGTTTTAGAAAACAGAAAATATTATTGTCTTGTAGGCAACTTAACATACTTTATAATCTAGAGTAAATCCTAAACTATTTTAGAGACGTGTTTGCTGGTCTGGAAAACTGATTTGCTTTAAAATTAAATATAAAGATCTAAGAGTATTTCTCATGGTCATATTCAGAACAGATATAGTCGATAATCCGTAATCCAGTAGCTTTTAATAAGAAAACAATTGATTAGTTGTAAATATTCTCTCATGAGTTAGGTCAATTTGCTATCGGAATAATTTTCTAATCAATGTTGTTTTCGATTTAAGTTATAAATTTAACAAATGAAATGAAAAACGAACATTATCTTATCTCATTAAAAAAAAAAAAGATTTTTTCACCGATGGAATTCTTTTCATTAACTTTTCAACATTGGATGTAATTACATTCTGTTTTTAAAAAATCTCCTAGTAACATAGTAACAGCTAGAATGATAAAATCGTGGTCGTTAAGCAAACATTTAAGTAGAAAGACAAAAACAGAGCAGTCATCCTCCAAAAAATGAGTCATCACTGCTGTTAAAGCGTAGGCCGTATGTACGCGTGGGACACACACACCTCCATGTAGGCGGTGCACATCTTCGTACTATACTATTGTTATCATGTTTAACGAAAATGACTGATGAACAAATAGATTTTTTTGTTGGATAAATATTACTGTATGAAAATAGGAACATGAAATATCGAAGTTAATCTCATTCTCTTTCATCGGTATTGAAGGACATTTATTGATAAATAAGATGTATTGACGTCAATCAGGTTAACATTTCTATTTGATAGATTAAAAAAAAAAGCAGTGATGTGGGTTGTTTAAAAATATTTTAATAATTTGAATCAAATTTTATGATTTTTTATAACTTAATAGTATAGATAACAATAAGATTAGAGATAGTATTGTCCTAATAAAGATCTTCAAGTAAAGAACAATGTTGAAAAGAATAAAAATTTAATATTTTGTTGTTTTATTCTTTTTTAATTAGAATAATTTTTACTATTTCATGAGTTTTCTATATTTGATTAACTTTTCTTCGAAAATCATGTATCACAATGAATGATACACAATTTTGAATGACTCTAAAAAAAGAAGAAGAAAATGATAACATAGATTAGTAAAGATGCTTATGTCATTAAAGTGTAGGCTTTTTATTTTGTATGACAATTTACTTTCTAATTTTGACTATTGATATTCATGACTATAAGATTATTATATTTTTATTGTTTTAAGCTCTAATTATTTTCGATAAAATATTTGACTTATGGATTATTATAAGATATATTTGAAATAATTTTTAGTAGCCATCACGTTTTTCTGGTGCGAATAATGCAATACCTCCATCCTTGGTTATTTGCCCTTTATTTAAGACGCATTTTATATTGCTGACGCACGAAGATTGTAATAATCTGTTGTACATATTGATTTTTATGTAACTCAACGACAAAATCAACTTAACGATTCGTGAGTTTCGATGTCACGAATTTTTGCTTTGTAACTAGCATCAACAATTCGAAACATCTGAGTCATATGTCTGTCGCCATCCATGTAATCTCTTTTCCGTCCTCTTTCATTTAATTTTATGTCTACCACACGCGTACGAATTGAATAGAAGAAAAGAACGCAAGACTATATATATATATATATGTGTATGAATTAATATAGAGTACCTAAAAGCCAATAAAACATTGAACAATATTCCTTATCATTGTTATCGATAAATGCGACGAAAACATTCCACAAAATATTTATGTAGTCAGGATGATGCTCAACCCTGGGATTCATATGTAACAGGTACTGTCTCGTCCACCAATGATCAAGACAATAATACCAAAGATAAAAGACCTAAACGCTGATATTATTAGAATGAAGACTTTAGGATTTATTATATACAAGCAACAGAATTCAAAGAAATAGACATTCAGATTGTCTGATATCTATTAACAATCATTTGTTCGAACAATCAATGGGATAAATTAATCTGACACTTCTATGTTTTGAAATCATTATCATTGATTATTCTATTTATAAGATTGTTATTTTTTTTTTGTATATATTTTACATATTGTAAAATAAATTCAAGTAGACTTGGTATTAATAAGATTCTTTTTTCGATCGGATCAGCCTGTTGAAATTCTTGACTTAACTGATAAGAAATTGGCAGATTCAAATACAGAATTGAATCGACGAAAAATTGATTTGTTTAACGATAGTTCTTGGATCTCAAATTCAAGCTGAAATTTTGATTTTGTTTGCTCTTTTCTATTTTTTGTATGGAATAAAAAAATATTTATTATGTATTATAGTTATGATCATATAGAAACCACGATTCGCTACAATTAACCCTAATTTAAAAAGTAATAGATACTAACAAATAGAAGTGATGACTCATTTTATGCATTCTAGACATCTGTCTTATCTTCATTGTTTGTGTATCCTAGTGACATATTGCTTATATTTTTCTTGTTTAAAAATTTGTCTATACAAAGTAGCTATCATTTGTCAATGGCGATTTAATCAATTCTTCTTGTTCGCATAGTTAAGAAAGAAATGATGATTAATTTACAAACTGAAAGTTCACTAGTGATAGTGTTGAGCATGATGACTATCAGATGAGATGAGGATCAAAAGACGAAGTAGACTTATGCATAGATGCTAAAATAGCTTATTGATGATGATGATTCTTTATCAAAGAAATCTATACATTATATTAAGAGTGCAAAGAATTACGGTGGAGTCGATAAAAAAAAAAGAAAAAGATAAAGATGTTGACTTCAATATAGAAGAAAACGATTGTATAGAAAAACTTTCGTTAAATACAAATATAGGGAACAGTACTTTTAGACTTGCTGATTAGAGTGTTTGATAGACATTAAAGTTGTTACTTTTCTGTGTATATCCATTATCATCAATATCAAATATATAAATTTAAAAAGTTTATGTCGTATTTTTTGCATATCATACTTTCTTTCAGTTCCTTCCTAAATCAAGTTTTGTGATCTGTTAATAATATTATATTATTACATAGTCTATTGTATCCTTTAGCAAACATCGAAATATGGTGGTCAAGTAATAAAAATTCGTTTCAAGAGATAAACCATTCCTCAACCCAAATCTGAGACCAAAGAGCTATAGTTCCTTCGAGAAAAGATCATTACTACAGTTCAACGAAGGCATACAAATATGAATCTTAGATAACTCTCGGAATTTCTAATAGTAATAACTTTAATTTTAATTTATCACGTTCTATATACATTAACATTAGGAATGAAGGAAGAAGAACTCTTGCAAATTTTTTCATCTAGTATTTGTTTTATCTGACTTTCTCTAGTAAAGATATGATTTCCTTACAAGGATTAATAAGTTTGATCTATTCTTATTTGAAATGATCGCTTAACACAATTGAAGACTTCTCATTTTGTAAAAGGATAAAGTTCTCAACACATTAGAAGACTCCCATCGGATAATCGAAGTAAAAAATACTTTAAAGAACTCCACTGAAAATCGATTTTTAAAAATGTTTTCTACAGTTTATTGCTGTTTTCTGATACTTATGTTTATATTAATATCTAAAGTCAGTATGAAGAATATTTTGCCTTCATCGTCTTAAGCGATGCGTCGGTCACGAGGTAGAAAAGCCATGAGTAACAGCCAATAGAAAAGAACTGATGATTGAAAAAAAAACATTTCCATGATCATAGGTTCTATAATTAACACAGTGCGCATTCGTACATATTCAATAAAAGCTCATTGCGTATTAATTAAAAAGTCTGTTCGTCCGCACACACGTCGAGGAGCTTTCTTTGAAGTTCTTCTTCTTCTAAGCTTAAGAATCCATTTCTTTTCCCAAAAGATGCAAAGATATTTTTCGATCCGGACGCAAAAAAAACACCCTTTAACTTTCTTTCTTTCCTTCAATGATTTAGCTATCTATTTAGGAAGTTAAATATTACCAGTAACACATCTCTTACCAGTAACACATCTTATTCTTGAAAAAGAGAGTGCTTTTTTATAGGATATTTTGTGTTTCTTTTCCATTGTACAAGCATGGTATAAATAAAATGAACTCATAAATTAATTGAAACTGAGAATTGCTTGCGAGTCTACCAAAACATATAACTTTTTTCCAGAAGCATAACAGAAGACTCCCCTTGTAAACTGGCGAACAATAAAAAAAAGAAGAAGACTCCAGGTCTTCTAATGTGTGGAGGGCTTTACTAATGTTTATAGGTAGATAAAATGAACTACAGAGTAAGGCTTTATATTCGACTTCATATATTTCGATTTCTTAATCCCGATATATTGTCACAGTTTCATGATCCTAATAATTCGCATAGCTTTCTCAATAGAACAGAGTTTTTTCTCATATTTTTATTTCGAAAGGATGATTTACAACTACTAACTATTGATAATTTCTGACAGTCGGTTAAAAGTAGTACAGAAAAGTGAGCTCAACGATTTCGAGTTGGAAAATCTTTACTTTATACTGAATTGAACTTCTATCAATTGGCTAACTTTTCGTAGCGATGATAAATTCATCGAGCATAATCCGAGGCTCTTATTGTTCGATGAGAATCTATGAACTCATATATTTAGAGCAGAGATTCTGATGATGATTAGAAATTTGTCAGTTAGAGACTTTAAAGCCACGGAAATCAATAAAAACAAGTAAAAATATACTAGCTTCAGTACTCTAAAAAGTAATAAAACCAGCCAGTTCCGCATCGATTCCAAGTTAGAATTCACGCATGAAAAATTTTCTGCTAATCTTAAAATTATCCTTTTTTTTAGCTATATAACACTAGTCGATATTCACAGGATATTAACAATAGTTAAAATTAAATACTAGTAAAGTAAATAGACATATTTGAAAATGTTCTAAGATATTATTTCATGGTTAAATATTTTCATATATAATTTAAATAAAGTGATTTATGAAAGATCTATCAATGAGTTTTATTTAAATATCAGATCAATGTAAACGAAGACAATACAAATGCAACAAGAATACTTTTAACTTCAAGTTGAGAAAAAAAAATGAGACTTTGACTAAATCATTTTATGATGATGACATTTATTTAGCATACAGTAACAAATGTATTACATGTATTTATACAAAAACAAATTCGACTAGGAAAAATCTTGATTTTTTTCAAGAAAATTTCGAATACGTTGAGCATCTTCTTTGATTTTTTCATCATCAGGTGATAATTTTAGAGCAGCTTCATAATCAAGAAGTCCTACATAAAAAAAATGATTTAGTGTTAAAAAATCAAATAATTTTTATAAAATACCTTCAGCATAAAGTTCTAATTCACAAAAAGCAGTACCACGACGAACATGTGCTTTTATACGTTGTAATAAATTATCTGGTACAGGTGGATCAAGTAATTCAAGTGCCTAATAGAAAATTACAAAATATAATTAATTAAAATTTTCAATGTACTTACTCGAGAACAATCTTCTACACATTTCATCATATTTCGTACTTGAAAATGACATGCACCACGATTTAAATATAATCTTTAAATATAATCAATGTTTCACAAAAAATATATAAATATAATTATGAATTTAATCTTACATAGGTATTTTAGGAAAAACTCGAATAGCATGATTATAAACACCAATAGCTGATTGAAAATTATTTTGTTGAAAAAATTGACTAGAAAAAGTTAAATAATTAGTTTAAATCAATTGAATTAATCAAACAATCATTTACTTTGCTTTTGTTTTTAAATAATCAATATCTTTTTCATTATCAGTTAAATCAAGTTGAAGATCTGCACTAGCTTGACGACTTTCTACTTGTTTTCTTAACCACTGTTACATAAATAAAAACAAATATAGATTCTATTGAATCGATTCATTAATATTCAAACTTAGATAAACAATTCAATCTTGAATATTTGTATTAAACAAAAAGAAAATCAATTAAGATAAAATCTTCATGACTTCAAATGATTTTGTAAGATATCTATATTAAAAGAACTAGAATTCAATGATTTCAAATATAATCTAATACCTCACATTGTCTGTATTAAAATTAGATTCAGTTATAGCATAAGAAAGCAATCCCATGTTGGATACCTTCATGTTATTTAAAGTAAATTTATTTAGTGAATGATGCTATCCACATTTGATTAAAAAAAAATTATTTGAGTTTGTATTTATCATTTAACTTGATCTTTTCTAACTAGAGGTATAAACCAATGTATTTATAGGCGATGGCTACTGAAATTTCTCAATGAATCTTTTAAAAATTTTCTTAATTTCGACAAAGTTTAACTCATGAAACTCTCGGAAGGGTCGGTGTAGGTTTGAGTTTCGATTCTCTGTACACCCACAATCACGCCCATATTTATCATCTTTAGTATCATTTCTGAATGTAAAACATCATTGCAGTTGTTTAAAATTCGCGGCTAAGCAATGTATGATAATGTTAATTTCGTTTGAAACGCTAGGATTGGTCCGTAATCTAAATTTTAACAAATTCTTAGCATTAAAATTACGGAATTCGGACACGTCTCGCTTGCTCCTCTACTTCTAACAAATCTAATACCAATGTTTTCGAATTAGTCAACTTCATATTATACTCAAAAGATCTTATCTAAATATTGATATTGACAGATATATTTTACATACCTGTTCTTCAGCATCTGCTTGAGATTCACGAAGTGGTGTGGGAAAAATACGTGATGTAAAATTAACAGCAATACGACCTGTTTCTCTAAGTGGTGCATTTATTTTTGATTCTAAACTAATTCATAAAATTTTTCATAAATCTGTATTTATTACAGACGAATTATAATCTACCGGCTAATAATGAATTTGTTGAAGGATTTTCTTCAAAAATTGTTTTTTTCTTTTCTTTTTCTTCGATTTTTTCATGTAATTGAGTTTCATTTGATTTAATCTAAATAGAAAAACAAAATTGAAATTTTTAAGAGACAAAGAAAAATTATCCTTTTTTTTATTTTTGTTTTAAATTTTACATGATTTTGTATTGCTAATTGTCGTTGAATTTTTTGATTTTCTTCAAATTGTTTCATTTCTTCACTAATTTTATCACGTTCATTTTTTTTAATCGTATCAATTCGATCACGTTCAGCTTCATCAAGCTATAATATAAAAAAGAAACCTTTTCTTTCCAGTAAAATTCAACAAATCAAACCTTCATCTGTTCTCGAACGGCTTCACGTTTATTTGTATTTAATAATGATGACTTCGCTTCAGTACGTTGTTTTTGTTTAAGTGCATTTTGATTTAATGCTTCTTCTCGAAGATTTTTCATTATTTCTTTATCATCTAAATATATATAATAAAATAATTTTATCGAATGAACAAAAAAAAAAAAAAGAAATTGCATAAATGTGTGTAACTAACCTGATTGAACATGTGAAAGTTGATTCCATTTTCGAGCTATTTGTTTTGTTAATGTAATTTCAACAAAACCATTTTGTACAACTATTCGACTTTTATCATCATCAATAAGATCATACAAGAAAACTTCATAGAAAAATGGTGGAAATGAAACCTATAGTTTATGAAAAGAAAACATTTGATTCAATATAAAACAAAAAAAAAAAGAACTTCGATTATATAGAAATACTTTAAGATATTGATCTGATGAAAGTACATCAAGTTTATTTGCTTTTGCACCTTTCATTGGAATATGTAAAACTAAATTTGCATCTGTTTCTTCCCAATTAATATCACGTATGATAACAGGCATTGTTGTTTTCTTTTTAAATTTAATGTATTCGAAATGAAAAGATATTTTATTGAATCAATTTGGAACTAGATATATAACCATTTGAAAAAATCATGGTTGTCATGCATATTCCTTCTTTCTTATTTGAAATACTGCCATCTATAACAGAGTTTTTATTTGAAGAAAATGGAACCATTCATAAATGATATTTAATCAATGATGATCATCAATCACGGTGTTTCATTATCAATAGTTAATTTATAGTTTATGAAATCGATAATAGAATTGAAAAGGTTTATTGATGATGATTCTTTTTTTGTTTTTTTTTATAAAAATTGTTTTTTGAAAATTGGGATGAAAAATATACACTGAAAATATTTAGTGCATATGTTTCTTAAGCGAAAAAAAAACCTGGTGCCGATTATTTGAATCTATCTGAATGGAGGCGCAAATAATTTTCACGTTTTTATTGTTTTCTTTTTTATGATAGATGGCTCAATGGCTACTAAATGTACAGAATGAAGCTGAGAAGACTAACAATTTACTTCTTCGAGGTAAGTACGATCTATTTTTCAATTACATTAATTTTCTTTTTCTTTTTTATTTTCAAGAATTTTGTCAACAATTATCCAGTAAGAGATTTCTTTCTTTCTTTAAAATATTTTCTTTTAATTTATATTGAATATTTTTAATAAGATTATCTTTCACATGGAACAACACTTCATTATGGAAGGTAGAGATTTATTTATTGAAAAATCAAATTAATTATATTTTTATATTTAGAGAAAAAACACTTGAATTCATTCGAAGTTGTTTGGAAACAGAAACCATATCAATAGGAATACTTGTTAGTCATGGATTGGAGGTTTGTATTATTCATATTAGAAACTTTTTGTTTTCAATCAGATAAAATCTAATATGGTTTTATTTTTGAAAATGATGAATTTTTTATTTTAATATTTTTTTTTTTTAGAATTTGATTCAAGAAGAAGAAGTATGTCGTGTTTGTACAGCACAAGAGAAACAAGATTTTCTTCAATATACATTCGATGCTTTTCCTAATGGTTCACCATTAGTTGAACGTGAACTTATTAGTTGTATTCGTGTTAGTTGAAAAAATAATTTTCTCGTAAATTTTATTTAAAATATTATCTTTATTCAGTTAATATTAAATATTGTACGAACTCAATGTGTTGTTTTATCTGGACATATTCTTTGCAAATTGATTCAAGTAAAATTAAATATTTTTTATTATCGAATGAAATTATGTTTTTTTTTTTAAATATATATAAATAGTTTACACTTGGTATTTTACGAACAACAAATATTGATTTACGACGGGAAACATGTCAATTGTGTGCATCAAAACTTGAAGCTTTTTATAATTTTCGTCCATTGATGAAAAGAGAAGTAAATGTAAATATTTCTAGAATATGTTTTTTTTTTAAATAAATTTTTATTCTAATTTAGGATCGTCAATATACAAGTTAATAATTTTATTGATTAATCGATAATTATGTAAAACATTTTGTTTTTTTTTTCATATATCTAAAATTTAGATGATGGAAATATTATTTTGACTCAAACTGAAATAGATTATTATAGACAATTTTTGACTTTAATGGAATATCAAACATCATTGATTCATGAATTATCAAGAAAACCAGATCAAACTCTTCAACGAATATTTGTACTTGAACTTCATGATTTACTTATAAGATCATTAACTCGTACTGTTTATTTTTATCAACCATTTATTGATTTTATTTGGTAAAATAATAAATAAAATATTATTATTTTAAATCATCTATTTTAGGAAAAAATATTCTCCAGCTGTTGTTTCATTTCTTGGTAGTCCAATTATTGATGCTCGATGTATTATGTATGTTAAAAATAATGCATCTGATCCACATCTTCGACGAATAGTATATAGGTATAGATATTTAATTGAAATTTTTTAATAATATTAATTTATTTGTTAATTAGAATTATTTTAAATTTAATTTGTTTTATTGCACCAATCGGTTCATTACGTAGTGTAAGTGAAACACTTTTTCAACGTTTATGTTTATCTCAAACAACAAATGAACGATCAGATTTACTTATTGTATTAAATGAAGTATGAAAACTTTTTGATAATAAAAAAATTTTCTTTTTTTTTTTTTTTCTATATTGTCTGTTGATAACAGGTGATTACAAGTCGATCGATAATATCACTTATATCACCACCTTGGATCAATGCAATAGAAACAACTAATGATTCTGATTTGAGTTTATTTCGAAAGTAAATTTTGATAAATAGTTGTTTTTTTTTCTAGTTTAATAATAATTGAATTTCTATTTAGAATTATTTCAATAATTGCTGAATGTTCATCATCTGATGATCGAACATTAGTTAATAATGCTTATCTTTGTCTTAGTCATTGTCTTGAACAATTAATAAAATTTTGTGATGAAGCATTATTTTTTGATAATGATGAAGAACAATCTATTCGTAAACTTTATAAAAAATTTCGTTATCCTATTGTACCATTATTTATTAATACTAATAATCTTTTAAATTTATTAAAAAAAAATGAAACTATAAATAAAAATGAAATTTATTTAACATCAAAATCATCAACATTAGATAAAGTTAATTATTATATTTATCATTTAAAAATTCTTCTTAAAACAAGTGATGAACAACATATATCAACTGTATCTGATATTGATGATGCTTTATTACAATTTTCATCTTTTATTAGTAATGGTAAATTTCTATTATTATTTAATTTTTATTTTTGAATTATCATTTATCCGTTTTCTTTTTTTGATGATCTATAGAATATTCATCAAAAATATCACTTTCATTAGATACATCTACAGCAATTGTTACTAATCCTGATGGAATATATGCAACAACTATTTGGTTTTTATGGTATTGTTGTCGAAGACAATTACAACAATTATTTGATTCAAATATACCATCAACTATTTCAAAAGTAGAATTTATTTGAAACGAAAAAAAAAAAAAAAAAACTTTTTTCATAGAATAATTTAATTTGTTTTTTTTTTCGTTATTCTTTAAGAATGCATTTGTAACTGATATAATGAATAGTGGTTTGATGCTTTGTATTGAACCAGATTGGATAGATACATTATATGATGTTCATTATGAACATTTTAATATATTTGAAGATCTTTCCGAACAATTTAAAATAGTTCTTCATCAAATGTTAATAGATATTCGTCCGTTAAATATTCGATCTATTAAAGCAGCTAGTGGAGATTTAACATCGAAACATGATGCAAAATCGATCGGTATGAAAAACTATTAAAATCTATATGAAATAATTATTCTTTATTATTACTTAGCACTTTCAATTTGTCATCGTTTGGTACAAATGTGTTGGAGTGCATTATTAGGTGCATTAACACCAATGCTTACAAAGAATCATTCAATAGATTCAGATCTTACAACATCAAATTTAATTTTATCAAATACAATAAGTGAAAGATTTATTGAAACACATGAACTTGTTTTTCAAGGTTTAAAATTAGTTTTTCAATTAGCTATTACTGTTGGTATGTAAAAAAAAAAATATTTTTTGTATTTGATTATTTCATAAAATGGAGATTTTTTGTTTTTGAAAGGTTTACCGGATAATGCTTGTTATGTTCTTCATTGTGTTGTTAGTACAATTGAACAAGGTTGGCTTATAGATAATCAAAGAAAAATATTTACAAGACATAATCGTCTTCATTATCTTGATGTAATGGCAATTAATTTTATTCTTCAATTATATATGAATGATATTAATAATTGTCCAACTATTACTTATAAATATATATTAAGGTATTATAAAAAAAAAAATTATTTTAATATATCAAAAAATATTATAATTAATGATTATTTATTTAGATGTTGTGTTCATTTATGTCTTTTGGAAGTGCAATGTTGTCCACCAAAAGAAAAACTTGATTTAACACTTCATCAACATGGACATGTTTCATGTGAACTCAATAATGGAAAGTAAGCTAATTTACAAGTAAACTATAAAAAAAAAAGAAACACTATATAAAATATCTTCAATATTGTTTTTTGAAAATACAATATATTCTTTTTCTAAGAATTAGCTTATTAAATTCTATAATTTTCTTGACAATCTTTATTTACTATATGCAAATCTCAGTACCATCAGTCATGGAATGACCCTAGACAAGTCACTAACACTTACTTGTCTCGGATTACGGGTCCGATAGTATGCTGACTACATTGTGACATACATCTACTCTTGTAGCTAGTATGTAGTTAGTTAGTTGGAGAGAAGTTATCTATCTACTGGAGGAAAAACTTTCCTTATTGATTTACAAAATACTCAATATCAAAATTTTCTTTAGTTCATCATCATCTTCAAATGATTCATCAACAGCATCTCTTCTTCAATTGTCGAATATTGATAAAACTGGTCATATTCATGATAAATCATGTGCAAATATTCTTCAAGCATTATCTTGTCGTTCAGACAAGTAATTGTTGTTCTTTTTCTTTTTTAAACTTTTCTTTATTGAATTCTTAAAAATTTTAATATAGATTATTTGAACTTGTTGTTCGTTATCTCGATCTTGATTCATTACTTGAATTTTTCGAACAAATTCGTTTATTAACTGAAACACCATTACCAAAAAGAACAGTCGATATATCTCCAACACTTCCACAAAATCTTTTTCCAATGCATGTAGTTATCGAAAGAATCGGTGATATGACATTAGGTAATGAAAATCGAATCGATATGATTATTAATGAAGAAGAAAAACAATACAAAACTAAAAAAATAAGAATTATTTTATTTTATAGGAATTATTGCATCACTTCGACCACGTTATCATGTTTGTAAAGTATGGAGTTGTGTTTCACAATTATTTATTCAAGTAATTCTTTAAAATAAAGATTTTAGAAATAGAAAATTTATTTTAATTTTTATAGGGAGCAACACATCGAGATATTCAATTAGCAAAACGTACTATATCTCATATGCATAGAGATTTACGTTCGTGGCTTTCTGTTCGTCCTGAATATCCAAATTTTCAATTGAATGAAACATTTTTTAAACCATTTGAACATTTAATTTGTACGGAACAATGTGATAGTATTGTCGAGAATCAAGTGAGAAAAAAATAAAGCTTTGGCTTAAATCCTTAAAAGTCAATTGTTTTCTCCAAGAGACATGATTTATCAATGCTATAAATATCGTAATAAAACCTTATGTATAAAAGAAAACAATATTTTCTCAGATTCAAATGATCGGATAGATTATAAAATAACTGTTACATAGTAGAATAAGTTTGTTTTTTAAAATTAATAAATTTTTAAATATTAGTTTTTATTTGAAAAGTTTTCTAGAGTCATAGATACAATATGAATTTTTATTTCTGTGAATGGTGTAGCTAAGAACAATGGCAAATTATCTGATGAAATCATTCCATAGAGGTTGAATACCCATCTCCTGGTAAATGATAAGATCATAAAGAAAATATCTCTTGCAAAGAATATTCAGTCATAATGGCATGAAGTATCCTATCAATCCATGAGTAAAGTAACGAGAGAACTGTTCCAAGTGATAACTTGCTTTTGAGTTCGTAATCTATGCATTAAGGTAGACTTTAATGAGGTATGAAAAATCTCAAAAGGATAAGCAGCTTTAGACCTTTTCTCTAACGTTAAGCCATTTTAATGGTACGGTATGTACTGATAAATCGAATAATTATATTTGGTGTTGATGTTTTGCTTACAGTTGGGCCTATGTATAACTAGGAAGTTCTGAAAATTTCAAGTCAAAAGAACATTTTCTTTATGAGATATTCAAGTTCCAAAATTTACTAATATCTTAGGAGAGGTCTGCAATTCTCAGATTTTTTTAAAATTGAATATTTCTTCAAAAAAAAACCAGTCTATTGAGATGAAATTTGCAGAACATCCTAGTTATACGTAGATCTATTTGTAGAGAAAATTTGAGATCCCAATATTGGTATAACTCTAGAGAGAACGTCTAAGGCCCCATGTTCTTTTGAGATTTTTATACTTCACTAGGATCTACCTTATACATATAGAATCCAAAGTCAAAAACAAATTATCATTTGGAACGAATGCTTCACAAACAGATATTATAATGAAATAAAAAGTGCAGAACTATTTGTTCCAATTGATCCTTTGTGTAATAAGAAAAAAAAAGACACCAATATTATTCATAGAAAAAGATTCTTCTTACATAAATTAAGAAAAATGATAAATTCATGTCATTAAGATCACATGTCTCATTCAAGAAATATTCTATATCTCTATCGGAAGAAAAGAGTAATTTTTTGTTAACTATAGTATGAGCATACACTGCAGGTTCAGAATCTTTATTTTTGCGATCAAGTTGATCTCACTATCAAAAAAAAAAATTTCGTCTACATTTAATTGTTAAATAAGACAAGTTAAAAATAATAATAATCGTTTTCTTTTCATATAGATTGTTAATTCAATATGTGAACTTGTCGAATTAAATACCAATGCAATAATGTCCGGTTGGCGTTCAATATTTGCTTGTTTAAAAGCAGTTAAAATCGAACAACATCGTCGTTCTATTGGAATAAATAATACAACATCAAAAGAAAAACAAAATGATGAAGATGAAACTGAACAAGTTGGTGTTGAACTTTATCGAGTTAATGCTATATTAGAAGTTCTTGAAGCATTTTTTTCATGTGAAAATCTTAATGTTATATCACAAGCATCAGTTGATTGTCTTCAATGTTTATTTTGTTATTTACGTGAACCAGGTTAAAATTAATTTATTATTAATATATTTAAAAGAAATTTATTTTTATTCTTTTTTTTTTTTAGAACCATTTACACCAATGGTTAATAGTCCATTTGATGATAGTTTTGATGAAAATGATGATGAAAATAATCAAATTGAACTTGTTATGCCAGCTTTAAATATGATACAAAAATTTACAACTGTTTTTATTCATTGTTATGTTACATCATCAAATTATGTTTTTGCTACAAAAAAACGGTATATTTTAACAAGATTTTTTTTTTATGAAACATGATCTAAATTTTAGTTTTGCAGAGATTGCACTAATAGATTTTCTTTTTTTCTTTGTTTTATGTTAATAAATGTAAATAATTTTAGAACTCGACAATTTGAATCAACATCATTTACTTATTCGACATTTTCAAATTTTTCATCATCATTTTTTTCCTATCTTGATATATCAACAACATCAGAAACAATTCTTCGTTCATTTGAACTTAAACTTGTTGGTTATATGAGACAATTATCAGATGATCTTGATGTTATTGATAATACAACACATCTTCTTAATGTTTGGTCATATATGATTGAAGGTCTAACTGATACAATATTTTCATGTTCAAATCATTATCATATTAAAATAATTGATCAATATTTTATTATTTTAAAATTAACATTTGATAGTGTTGGTCATCGATTTTCAATTTATCTTATTTGTTGTGTTATTATTCCATGGTTACAATCATTTGTATGTTCAAATTTTTTAAAAATGACATCATCATTAAGAAAATTAACCATTTTTCGACGACATGCACAACGACAAAATCCAACATTTATGAATATAACAGCTTGGCGTTTATTTCTTGGAAATTTACTTGAACATATTTTATATATATTTGAAATGGCTAAAGAATTTGAAGAATATCATCATATTTTATTTGATTGTTTTCAATCAATGTTAATCGATTGGCTTTGTGTTGCTAATGAATATGTTGGTCGGCTTGGTAAGTCTAAATTTTCTTTATTAAAAAAACGTTTGTCAGCACAGCTTCATTGAAGCCAAAATGGAACACTTACATATGTTCTTCAACCTCATAAACAAAAATAATATATCTCGCAGTAGCGAATTTAGAAGGGCGATCGTTTTTTCCTTTCAAAACATTTTTCTCATTATAAAACGACCGAAAATGAGCTACTATGATCTCTAATGAGCTTCAAAATAAGTTTTGTAATCATGATCGCCTCTCTATTCCAAAATTCGAAATTTGTCACTGATGTCTTGCTTTTATTTCAATTCAAATAGACAAATCAAAACTTCTAATTATTCTCATATTTTATATTTAGTCTTAATTAAAATTAACAGAAAAAAAAACCAATAATATCAAGAAAACAAGGTTATTTTTAGTATAAATCACTATTTTACTATTATTTTAATGAACGCTAGTTTTTTTTTTCACTTTTATAATCATCACTTAACAATCTATATTCATCTTCTTCATTAATTTTGCTTTTCTTTGAAGTACAATCGTTGCCATCGTCTTCATGTTCTCTTTTTGACTGATATATAGAGAACAAAGAGGGAAGAATACTTCTGCCTTTTGGTATCGGGTGCTACTTAGTGGCAGATTCATTAGTTCGATATCTTCTCTGAACAGAAGACCGACTTGATGCAGAACTCTTGCACTCAATCGCTTAAGCTTCACGTACACACTGACTAATCGCATATTAGTCACGAGAGACTGATGTATGTCACAACTTAGCCAATGTGCTACCGGATGGATGATCCGAGACGAACATTCGTTAATGACTTGTCCAAGGTCAGTCTATGGCTGGCGGTACCGTACTTATTGGACATGTGCCAAATAACGTAGTCTTTCAGTCATGACGATCGACATATAGAGATCAACAAATTGGTTACAATCACGATGATCTCTATTCATGATACTGGTACAAAATACATGAAGTGAAAAATCTCTAACAGACTATACTCGTTTTCAAAGGATAATTAGTTACCAAGAAAACGATCTGTCTTATTTATTTTTGCATTTCTAACAGAAATTTTTTTTACTAGAGTTTTCTTTTTTGGTTGTCTTGTTGCTATTCATTTTTGTATTCCATTTTGCTTAATTGAACATTATTATTATTATTATTCTAACCATTGATATGACTTGCAAATATGCCTGTTGTACAAATCCATTGCATCTACAATAGGTCTCAACACACTAGTCTATATATCCCGATAAACTCAGAAACATTCATATTGATTATATCTGAATGCTATAACTTGATCAGTTCACACTTGTTAGGTTGATCATATGACAATTGTGACAAATCAATGCATCCTTACTCACCATTCTTGAGATCTTGACTATAAATTTTCATCTATACAAAGATCAAAAATTGTACTATTTCAAACATTGACGAACGTATTCCAGTCACTCAAACTTCGAGGAATGATTCGGAATGTTTTAGAACAGTCTAAGTCTGTCATTTTCCGTTGCTCAGAAATTCTGAAAAAGATATCTGATGCTTGTTGACCTCGATTGTTATAGAAACGTATCCAATGGCAGCTAGTCTTAATTTCTCTCTGTCGTTGCTATGATGAGGAACCCCAAAACTTCTATTTAAAACTTACATTCACTATATTTTTCTTTGTAAAACATAATGTGAGTTCCACAAAATATTTTTTTTTTTGTTAAATTATCTTTAGGTTTATCATGTATTAAACATCTTATTTCAAATATATCGAAAAAATTTGATCAATCACTTAAACCCATATGTATTGATAATCTTCAACATGCACTTTTACTTACATCATTACCGACAGAATATTTAATGTATGAATTTCTTGTTTCATCACCAGAAGATCTTCTTCATAATGTACGTGTTTTTGTACAAAATGATTCAAGTTCATCTTTATCATCATCATCATATGGAATAGCTAATGGTGATAATTCTATTTATCCACTATGTCAACAACTTTTTAATGAACATCATCAACAACAACAACAGAAAATTACCGAAGGAAAATTTTTTCGATTTACATTTCGAACAAAAACAGCAATGAAAAATGATCCTAATCCACATGAAATACAAATGAAAACTTTTGTTTTTTTAAATTATTTTCATTTACAATTAATTCATATTGTTGGTGAATTAAATTGGTCAGAATTAATACCTTGTTTAAATCAAACAATTGATTTAGCTGAACGTTTTGATTCATCTATTAATAATTTTGGTTTACGAAATATTTTACAACAATTATTTAATTTTGATCCACCAGCTGTAACATTTCAACATATTAAACGAATTGCATTTCAATATCTTGTCGATTATTTAATGCGTGGAGTTAAAGATGAACTTGTTAACCACTCAATTCAATCAGCTAATCCTAATTTACAACAAGTATAACTATGATCGGCATGAGAATTCAAGACATTCGGATGTTTTTTTTTTTGAATAACTTTATTGTTTTTGAGAAAAAAAATTGAAAAATCAGTCTTTCAAGGGGATCTTTGAAAACTCATGCTGAATTTCTGAAAACTACTGTAGGAGTGTGTTGATTGTTTTATGTGAGTATATAGCCCACAGTGTTCTCTACAAAACTAGATCTGTGCAAATATTTTATCTTGTAAGGTTTAGAAAGACCAGACAATTTTTCCGAAGCCCGGAGACTTCTCTTTCTTTAGGTGTGCTACTATTATAAACACATGAGAACATAGGTTATCGACTATGCTGAACGTCATGGCAATATTTATTTTCTTTTTAGAATAACACTTTTTTTGTCGTACGCAACCATAATTAATATAGAGTGTTTTCGTATGGATGCGGATAGATACCAGCGTAGTGAAAGTGGATATTCACATTCATATGATCGTGCAGATAATTCAACTCTCTCTGTGACACTAGAAAAATTATTTTTCTTGATATTTTGTATTGTACCCAAGCGAGAGGAGTGCATAAATCGTCATAGAAGCATTCTTTCATACGGAAATAATATATATTAACTATGATCGGGCGCAATCAATAAAAGTGTTATTCTAGAAAGAAAATAAATATTGCCATGACGTTCAGCATAGTCGATAACCTATGTGCTCATGTATTTATAATAGTGCCATACCTGAAGAAAAAGAATCCTAAAGGTTCGAAAAAAAAATAGTCTGATACTTCTAAAGCTTGCAAGATAAAACAATCAATAGATCCCTTCGGTAGTTTTTCAAAGATCCTTTGAAAAATTGGTTTTTGTTATCATGCGTTGAAAACCGCAGATCTCTGTCTTGTTCCCTTGATAAGTTTTATTCAGAAAAAAATCCAAATGCCTTGAATTCTGATGACGATAATAATTAATCAGATTATTTCATATTTGATTTTTATTTTTACTTTTATCTTATAGGAAATTAATGAACAGATAGACAACAATTCTGATGAATATATATCATTTCCTGAAACACAATCTCCTAAACAAGAAATAATTGAAGATACCGAAAAAGAGAAAGGATTTTTTAGTCAATTTGCATCATATATTGCTATAAATCCACATAATTATATTGATCTATTAAAAATGCTTAGTGATGGTATAGCTGATTTACTTTTTACTGGTTCAAATCGATTGGAAACTTGTACAGAAGTAATATTTAAAACAAAAACTGATAAAATTTCATGTTTCTATTGTTTATTTATTTTTGATATAGATGAATCAAATTGGTCTATATCTTTTACGAGCAGATCAAGACTTAATTGATAAATTTATACCATCAACAGCACAAACAAGTTTAAAACAATTATTCATATCGGAAAATGAAACTGAATATTTTATAGTTAATCAAGATATGATTTCACGTGTATTATATGATCATAAAATAATACGTAAAGTAGATACAACGAATATATCTTCACCTGTACATCGTAAAAGTTTACCAGTTCAATCACCATTATCAACTCATCATTCATTCTTTTCACAAACTTTATTTAATGAAACTACAAAAACTATAACGTAAGTTATATTTATTCAATTAAAATAAATCATCAATTTAAATAATTTAGTGATGATCAACGTACATTACAAGAAATGCTTTCTACACGAAATATTGAACATATATCTATTGCTCTTAAACATTATGTTGATGGATGGAATGATTTATGTTTATATTTAGCTACAGCATTACAAGAAAATGGTTGTTGGTGTTCATCAACAGGATCTAATAATAATCTTCTTATATCTTCTCTTGAAAGATGGTTATTTGTATGTGCAACGAATGCTACAAATCGACAACTTAAAAATTTACTTTTGGATATTTTAATGAAATATGGAGGAAAAGAAACAATTATCACTCGAACATAGATATGTTGATAATTATTATAGATCTGATAGTTTAGTCTAGATACATCAAGTTAAAAAAACATTGAGTCGTATTTATTTTTGTGCAATATAGTCAATAAAAATTTGTGAATGTTTATTTCACTTTGTGTTCTTATTATTAAAGTAAACGTTTTATTTTATTTTATTTTATTTTATTTTATTTGTTTGTGGGATCTAATTATTGTTATGTTTTGTCTGTTTTTGGTGGGATTATTTAACAGCAATAAAAAAAAACACATTTGTGTCAGTCTTATGTGTATTATTAAACATTATTTGAATAGTATAATATTCTTAATAATTAGTTTTAAGGGTATCTCTCGCAATGCATTTCCTAATAAGCTTGCCTTGTTCAGGCAGAGATTTTCAGAGATGAATGGTCTTAGTAAGAAATGCTTTTGATAAAAATTGTAGTCCGATACATCAAACTAGAATGACCTTTCAAGTTAGTCATAGTCCATTTATGACCTCCGAAAGAACCCTGAAGGCTACATCCTTCAAAGAGATACAGAAGTCGAATGACTTCAAATACAAGCCAATATATTTGCACAGTTTTTGTCGGAACATAACTTTGGTATTCGTCGCTTTGGTTCGTTTTTTTTAAGAGTATGGTGTTAATATTAGCATAGAGAAAATGATTCTACGATACTAAACCTCACTTTCCTCAATATAGAAATTAACTATAAAATAACCTGGTCTAACAATAATTTATTCTCATTTAGAGCTTCAAAACAAAAAAGTCTATTGATTATGTCTTGAACCGTGTGGCCGAATTTACTCACACTCACACCATGGTAGTAGGACCCAAATCTTCTCGAAATCTATTAAAAAATGGTCACCTTACGGAAAACCGTATAGATAGTGGAAATTTTATCGCATGTTTCTATAACAAAAATTCAATCTTGATTTTTTTTTCGAAAGATTTCGTTTTCTCAGAGAGGATTGCTTCACCCTCAAAGTGTTTCATGCCCAAGTCAATAAGTGCTGTATGTCTCTATCTAAATTTTGGTTAAATCTTTTAGCTATCATGAGAGAACAAGAAAGTTATAGAACATATGAAAAAAAAAAAAGAAAAAGTTTTCCAAACTTTTGAACATTACCTATTTACATTTATTTGTTGTTTTATATAAATCTACGTACATATATGCACGCTTTATTACGATGATTTTGAGTTCATATTAATATATTATGTATAGATTGTACTTGTGAAACGAGAAATATTAGGAATGAAAAGTGTGGCAAACAAATAAAGAGCATATGTCTTCATGTATAGTTTTGTGCATTCTCTTTAATTTCAATTTACTTAGTTCGTTAATTACTATATATCTTTATAACGACCGCTTTCTTTTTTATGTATAAACACACATGATTGTGAGAATCGATGCAATGCATAGCTATATAACTGTTTGATTTAATAGGACAGACTTGCACATACTTGGAATGGAACAGTACAGCGATGAAATAATTACTATTAGCATGTTTTCATAAAACTTGAATCGTTAGCAAAGAATAATATCACTGGATGTAGTCTTTTCATTGTCTATGTCTCAAAACTATATTAAAACATATTATTTATTTTCCTTCTCTTTTGTTCAATAAGATCTCAAAACTGTTAGACATTTTTAGAAATACATTAGAGTTTATCCATCATCCCTTACCTTTAGTTATTTCGATAGCAGTAATC